>NQII01004956.1:73089-143900 GCA_002778355.1 Clitarchus hookeri | reverse complement strand
CCGCAAGGAATTCACGGATTACAAGATCAGACAGGCTGATTTTCGTGTTATGCGCAGCACCCTACAATGACCTACAGATATGTCAAGGTCACGTGGTGAGACACTGAAGTGGAAGTTGAACGAAATAAGGAGAACTGCGACACCTGACGTTCTGGAGGGGATCGGGGATTTATGGCGATCATCTTGAATGATGTCACACCGAAACCTCCTTCTCTGTCATTCCTCCTTCTCAGCAGCGGCCACCTTCGATTACCCTCTTTTCTATATTCCCGACTTTCTGCTCTAGCAATTCACCTTGCTGTTCATGCTCTTGCATTCCGATTATTTTACTTCATGCACTGGCGTTTCGTTTTATTTTCTCATGCTCTCTCATTCTTTCTTCTCTCTCTCTCTTGCATTCTATCCCTTGGTTTTCTCGTATTCCTCCTGGTCTCCTTTATTTTCTCTTGTCTCCCACCCCTGTTCTCTCCTGCCTTCTACTACTTGGTTTTCTCATAATCCTTCTGGACTCCTTTATTTTCACTCTTGCCATCTTGTCTTCCATCTTTAATCCCTGAGCCTGCCGCCAGTCGGCTGCTGTAGGCGGCCATATTTAATTATCGCACCCAGCACCAGTGTGTGCTCATCTTTAATTATCGCGCCTGCGGCCAGTCGTCAGCTGTAAACGGCCATATTTGATTCCCGCGCCCGCCACCAGAGTGTGTGAAGTTCTACGGTGCGCAGCTAGAAGCGCTGGAATCGAAGCGGCCATTTTGTGTATGTTGGATCACTCGTCGTCTGCAGGGGCGCGCTAGCATCGGGAAGTGTAGTTCAACCTCTCAGTGGCTCCTCGACCTCCACTTAAATACCGCATATCAGTGTCATTATAGGCACATGTGCTGCGCCACTCTGATGAGCAATTAATCACGTCATTGCCCTACCCTTCCCTACGCGTTCTTCCATTCTTCCCTTCATTTTACGGAAAAGTGCTGGTAAAATTTATCCAGAGGTGTTCGTAAACTCTCCGTAAAATTACGGATACATTGATTTTCAAAAACGAACTTTCCGTACATTTCAAGAAACCTCGCTGTTAATTTCCTAGTTAGTTCTCTGCACTTCCAGTTTAAAATAAAAAGAGATAACACAAAGTCTTTAATTTTCGTTATGTAGGGGTTCTATTGTGTATAAAAAGATATATTAAATAAAATGTTGCAAAATGTTGCAAGTCCTCGACTAACCAGCCACCTACAACTTCCACATTTAGTCTGTGGTATAACTTTTGTATATTCACAAAGTCATATAAGCAACTTTTTCAGTTTCTATTAAAGTTGTTGTATTTTAAGTGTTGCTAAATGTTACAGATGCCTAATTCTACTTTTTAGTGTTTGAAATAATAGGTCTTGGTGGCTTGGATAACCTTACTGCCACAGAAATGATGTAACAGAGTTACGCTGCCTCACGTCGATCATGGGCACTTACCTTTTCGAAGACGTTGCCTGTTGATGCGTTAGACTCCGCGACCCGAGTGCTTGGTAGTTTCGATGAAGATCGGAACTATACTGAGCGCGCTGCGTTTCTTTCCACATAGCGGCGGCTGAGGCGACTGAGAGGGGATCGCCTTGTGACGTCAGCACTGCTTTTGAATTGGATTGGACGAAGATCCGCTTCCGTTTCGAGGATGTTCTCCACATCTTTGGGGCAGACGGCTGCGAAAACTTCGTTACCCTGGCATACTAAGCGATGGTGGACACTCTGAGGGAGGTCACGCCTAGGGGTTTTGGTCTCACTTCGAGACATATAAATTTGGGAATATACTAAATTTTAAATTTGGGGAAATTGGTGCCAGTTAAGTAATTGTATATATTTCTGTTACTATATACACTGAAGAGCCAAAAAAACTGGTACACCTGCCTAATATCGTGTAGGGCCCCCGCAAGCATGCAGAAGTGACGCAAGACGACGTGGCATGGACACGACTAATGTCTGAAGGTATGCAGGAGGCAATTCACACCATGAATCCTTCAGGGCAGTCCACAAATCCATAGGAGTGCGAGGCGGTGGATGGAGATCTCTTCTGAACAGCACGTTGCAAGGCATCCCAGATATGCTACATAATGTTCATGTCTGGTGATTTAGGTGGCCAATGGAAGTGTCTAAAGTCAGAAGAGGGTTCCTGTAGCCACTCGGTAGCAACTCTCGACGTGGGGTGTTGCATTGTCCTGCTGGAATTGTCCATGTCCGTCGGAATGCACAATGGACATGAATGGGTGCAGGTGATCGGACAGGATGCTTACGTATCTGTCACCTGTCAGAGTCGTATCTAGACGTATCAGGGGTCTCATTTCACGCTAACTGCACACGCCCCATACCATGACAGAGCCTCCACCAGCTTGAACAGTACCCTGTTGACATGTAGGGTCCATGGATTCATAAGGATATCTCCATACCCGTATATGTCCATCCACCCGATACAATTGGAAACGAGACTCGTCAGACCAGGCAACGTGTTTCCAGTCATCAACAGTCCAATGGCGGTGTTGGCGTGCCCAGGCGAGGCGTAAAGCTTTGTGTAGTGCAGTCAACAACGGTACACGAGTAGGCCTTCGGCTCCGAAAGCCCATATCAATGATGGTCCGTTGAATAGTTCGCACGCTGGCACTTGTTGATGCCCCAGCATTGAAATCTGCGCCAGTTTGAGAAAGGGTTGTACGTCTGTCACGTTTAATGATTCTCGTCAGTCGTCGTTTGTCCCGCTCGTTCACGATCTTTTTCTGGCCTCAGCGATGTCGAAGATTTGATGTTTTACCGTATTCCCGATTTTCACGGTACACTCGTGAAATTGTCGTACGCGAAAATCCAAATTGTATCGCTACCTCGGAGATGCTATGTCCCATCTCTCGTGCGCCGACTATATAATTACGTTCAAAGTCACTTAAATCTTGATAAACTGCCATTGTAGCAGCAGTAACCGATCTAGCAACTTTGCCAGACGCTTGTTGTCTTATATAGGTGCTGCCGACCGCATCGCGTTACTCTGATTGGTTCCATACCTCTGTTATTTGCATACGCATGCCTATACCAGTTTTTTTGGCTCTCCAGTGTATTTTTGTAAAGGCACATTTTTATTGTAATCCCTAAATTTGATATGCTTTTAAAGTAATCAGGGTAATCATAATCTTTGGATATTTTAATGTAATTTTTGCATAAATTTTGTAAAGTTATTGATTTTGAAAACTGTGTATTTTTCTTGGGGTGGAGGAAAACAAAAAAAAAAAAGGAAAAGTGCCCGGTAATTAGAAGTAAAAAAGAAAATTATTAATTTTCACTTTCTACAGTCACCCTCTTAAACTATAATAAGACTGCTACTGATTCACTTTTTGCTATCATTCTTATTCGTCTCCGATGTATGTTCATCATGGATGGCATGGTTGTGGAGTTGGGGGCTAATTTTATACATGTTTCGAATGGTCTGGTGGTCACTAAGAAACCCCTGCTGCAATGATAATTTTCTGGTTACGGTGGCGAAAAAAGCTTCGTGTATACTGGGCATTGTTAGTCTCAGATACCCAAAGCTATACGAAATACGAAGACTTTATGTTATTTGTATTTACGGACTTAACTCCGTTTTTCGTCATTACGGATTGCGTTTTACTGTACATTTCTGTAAAATTTCCATAAATATACGAAAACCTTTAACTGTGTGGGGTCTTTCAGGTGTGTTCTCTTTGGTGTTACAATTTTAATGGTCAGCAATGTAAATGTGGTCTCGTTCGATCGTGTATACAACTACGATGCGAGCATGCGCGATGTGAGGTTGGGGACTCGCGGCCACTAGCAGCTATGATAGACGTGGGCGAAAATTTAAGGGCAGTTATCTCGAGACTGCGATATGTTAATGCGCTGTATTTTGTGCCAAACGAAATATCTCATCTATATCTGTCAAATTTTAAGCCATACAATTTAGTTATTTTGATTTACTTCCCATATCATAAAGAAAGTATTGCCTGCTAATGGAAATGTATTCACATAAAACGCACCGGCCGTGTCCCCAACACAGCCAAACCACGATTTTTATTTGAAGTATCAGTGCTGGGAAACTAAATATAAACAGACTTCCACTAGTAGAATGAAATGAGGAGAACTGGGACACCTGGCGTCGATCGGGGATCCATAGCGGCCATCTTGGATAATGTCACACTGAAACATCCTGCTCTGACATTCCCCATCAGCAGGGGTCATCTTGAATTTCACTTTTTTCTTTTAAATTTCCCTTTTTTTCCTTATTCCCGACTGCATTGAACCATGTTTGATTATTTTACTTATTTTCTCCCTCTTGCATTCTATCACTTGGTTTTCTCATGTTCCATCTGGTCTCCTTTATTTTCTCTCCTGCCTTCGTCCATCTTTAATTCCCGCTGCTGCTGTAGGCGGCCATCTTTAATTCTCGCACCCGCTACCAGAGTGTGCTAATCTTTAATTACCGTTCCTGCCGCCAGTCGTAAGCGGCCATCTTTGATTCACGTGCTTGCCACCAGAGTGTGTGAAGTTCTACGGTGCGAAGCTAGGAGCGCTAGTATCGATGCTGCCACTTTGTGTATGTTGGATCACTCGTCGGTTGCAGGGGCGCACTAGCATCGGAGAGTGTAGTTCAAACGGTGGCCGCCAGTAGCCCTGGGAATTATTTTTTTAGTTGGTTTGAAACTCAAAAAATGCCGCAGGCGTGTGGGATCGATCATGCACGCCTTGGGTCGAAAGTCCAGCGTCTCCACCACAAGACCACTGCGACATCTATGAATGGGGGATGTTTAATGATGAACACTAAATATAGTTATTATCATCTCGGCATTCGGAAAAAATAGGGCAGGCCTTGACTATATATATATATATATATATATCGGCATTTTATGTCGAGAACAAATAAAGTAAATACTTGCATCAGTCAACGCACTCCCCAGATAATAAACATGTCATCGCGAAAAAAACTGCAGGTACCGCACACATGCACGCACTTTTTATATGTGTAAATATTATAGATAAATAGCACTTTTGCTATGCATATTCCGGTATGCGCGAGCGCTGGTAACTAATTAAAAACTACAATCGCATGTAACATACATGCATCCATACATACACTCACAGACAGGACGCGACTTAAGAAATTATATATCTAGAAAGTACTGTCCATCTTTTCTGAAGAAAGTTCGAGTTCAATGCCCCATCATGCAACTTCTCTCATTTCTTCCAGCTTGGATCCCTGCCAGGTCGCCAGACATGCCAGAACCTACCATATGTTGCACCGCACACTCAAGTACATCTTAAGCCCCCGTACAAGCATAGTTGGCTTCACCATCGTCGTCTGCTGGAGTATACATCAGACGACGATGGTGAAGGTAAGATGGCTGATGAGGGTGATTGACATGTGCGTGTGTAATTACCGTGTGCATAATTTACGTGCGCATATTTTGCATATGCTAGATATTTTTGCATGTGATTCTGTCTGTTGATGTGCTTAACAGCGACTGATATATAGAATTACACTATCTCCTAAGGCGAGGTACGATGTAGGGACCAGAGTTCGAGACCCCGAAACTATACAGAAATATTAATTCTCTTTCAGACTTAGACAAAATATGTTTTTTTTTCTAGTGATGGGGAGATGTTTCAGGTCTGTATGATGGAGGCGAATTGCTGTTGACGATTCAGTCAGTGTTACAGTTGGTAAGTCTTCAACCATTGATTCCATCTCCATGTTGTAACAGTGTACGCGATCGTGGTAGATGAATGTGGGCGTTTGATCTGCTTTTCCACCATCACGCTTGCTGACGAAGTGACAACAGTTTTACATGATGTTCACTTGTATACTGTTCGCACTACATGTTAGTTCACGTTGTCTGTCTCGGGTTGCCTCAGTAGATGACTGCTGGCTATGTGGTGCAAACAACAACATGGTTTCTGGACTATCATTTGTTGTTTTATAAGCTCGATCGCTGTCAAACCTGCGAAATTGTCAATTCGACCGCTCATCTTCTTACAGTTGTTCATCTTTCAGTGTTAGAGGTGACTTGTTTTTTTCTTTTGCCGATGGTGCTCTTCCCCAGATGTATCTTACACCAGTTCCTGGAATGTGGAATGTGTCTAATGGTAACACTACCGACGCATGCAGCATCGAAGAACACAACACGAACTGGTTCCCACCTCCAGGAGCGGGAGAATCGTGGCCTATTGGGGTTAAGGATTATCATACCACGAAATTGGTTCTCGCGTTGGAAGAAACGCAACCACGGTGAGGCGGATATAGGATGAGTGGGTCGAGGAGGGACGGGCTGAGCGATATGCTGGAAGCCAATGGCCCCGTCGCAACGAACGCGACGACAGACATCTGGTACGTGTGGCGATTACTGACCGTACAATCACATCAAACACCTTCGCTCAGTCTCGTCCTGGAGCCCATTACTGTGGCTGCCACAGACTGCTCGCCACAGGCGCCTGCACCTGCAATGTTGCATGGAACACGGGCCAGGAGGGACGAATGGCAAGCATCATCTCCGACGAATCCCGCTTCTCCTCGCAGTAGCACAACGATCGCATCAGTGTCTGTAAATAATATCCGAGTCTGGGTCGCGAGGCAAGCTCGCAGTCTCAAACGTCAGACTCGTTACGTGATGGGCCGCTTGACATCGCAGCGCTACGCCGACGGGCGTAAAACACGGACAAGAGAGTGGCGTAATTAATAAAAATAAAGTGACCTCGGAAAACCACGGAAAAACAAGAATCAGGATGGCGAACCGGTAATCAAACCCGGTCGCGTCTCTCTCAACCGCCACCGCCTCTCTCTTTCAAGAAGCGTTGGGCGAGAGGGAATAAAAACATTTTTTAATGATAGCAATCGACATGTTTCGCTGCAAACAGCTCCATGATTTTCTGCTGCTTCCGTGACTAAACCACGGCAGTCGCGACACGCACAATGGAGATATCCAACAAAAAAACTCGAGTAGATCACTTTTCTGGTGCAAACCCGTAGCATGGAAACTGCTTCCCACAAATTAAATTCGGATATGTCTATACTGTGTTTCATTTACAAATGCCGTTTGATGACAGACAGAACCACCAACTTTGTAACGGTGTCACAACAAATGACTCCATTTGCAGTGCCTGCGATCAGCTGGTTCGTAACAAGTCTGTGTATGTGTTCACGTTGGCCACACTTGCTGAAAATAGTGCGCACAAAAAATACAAGCAAATTTAAGATTCCCGTCAAACATTAACCACAATATTGCGTTTCCGATTACATAAGCGGTTTTTTTTTTTAAATATTACGGCTCTCCTACTTTGTAATTTTAATAGTTTAAACTCTCCTGAATTTTTCACGAGGAGGCATACTCTGACCTCCTTCGCCCTGTTGTGAGCAACAAACATCCCAACGGACTCCTCACGTGACCGACGCCAGGTTGGCTGCTCCATAGTTAGTACGTTTTCACGAGTATATGTCTACATTTCGCATTTTATTCCTTTAAACCTTGTTTATACTGTGACTTAGTAAAATTGATTATTATACTATTTCCCGTGCAGTGCTGTTTTCGGTGCATTATTAATATGGTATTATTAATATGGCATTATTAATATGGCATTATTAATATGCTCACGATGGCAGTGGCCCAGTTACGTGTGTTTCTTTCCCTCGTGTGCAGCGATATATATTTGTGATGTCATGAAAGTTTCCTGCATGAATCGCCTACAGAATGTGCACACACACACACACACACTCACTCATTCACTCAAAAAGTGTTTTGCTTGTTACTGGAGTGACCGTCACTTGAACGTTATCACATTTTATATAACACAAATCGTCGGAATTAGAATTTCAGCAGTCTCAGGTAAGACATAGTTCACTTATTTTTTATTTGCACTCATTACGTGTAATTAAACGAGACCGAAGTAATTCTGTAGGCCTATCCCCTTTTGTGCTTAACGTCGTGATATTTATTTATGCACACGAATGTCCAGAATTTTTTCGATTTTATTATTTTGAGTACAATTGCGAAGTGTTTTTTTTTTTTTTTTTAGCATAAATGTATGTCAGTGTGTTTGTGTTATGGTATCTGAGATTTACAGCTCTCGGTCGAAGTTTAAGCTTAAATATGTTAACTGACGTGTGTGAAAATAATGTCACATATTTCTTTAAATGTTATTCAATTATAGTTTGTCAGGTTCATATTAATTGTCGCATCTTATAGCATTACTAAGTTATCTGTTATTGCTTTGTACTAGTAGTGTTACAGTATGTTGTACATTCCCGTGTGCAGAACTATTTTTTAAAAATTGAAAGGCGCGTTTAGACGTGTGTCTAAAGTTATTTCATTCCGGCCAAGTGTACACATTCGTAACGATTATTAAGTCAAATATAAAATAAACTAGCTATGAATTTTTGGAACGATGACTATTAAAGGCAAAATTTTAAGCGTTGCCGCCTTTTTTAAGCACGTTGTAGCAACAGTAAACCTGCAACTTACTTTTATATGTTACAGAATAATGCAGGTAGGGCACCAAATATTTGCTTCTACCAAGATAGAAACACATTTTGTAGGCGATTCATACATGAATAAAGTAGTAACATTAAAATTTAACAAAATAATGAAAATAGCACTACTGAAAAGGTAATCTTGTAAGCTATGATTTGCAGTTAATAGAAAAGCATACGATGGATGAAAAAAAAATAAAGATAAAACGAATAAACCCACCCCCAACCTAGTTTTCAGCCCCTCTCCACTTCTACATATGTTTACAAGCAAAAGATAACACATATATTAAATTTTATATTTGTGTGAATCCCGTGACCTCGTTAAATTAAATACGGACCTAAGTAATACACTCTCACTGCAGTCTGTTGCAGAAAAAATTAATATGACAGAAAAAAAATAAAGATATCTATGCTGTGTATTTTGTAACAAATATGTATATGGCAAATTATTACCATTCGAAAGTATCTGAAATTATGTAGCACATGTGTAAAACACTGCACTACATACATTTTACGTTTGAACATTTAATTTACTATACACATTTTGGATTTTGCAGTTTATGCTGCATCAGAAAATTTCATACTTTCTGAAACAAGTTGGCTGTACATATAGCATCGCAGTCTCTCATAATGTCAACAGCTGACATAACAAACAGCATGGCTTCCACGAGTCAGAACAGCTGAGGCGAAGGGATACATTAGCAGAGCAACACCACTAGCACTACTTTCTTAGTACTGTCAAAAAACAGCCTTTGTAAATGAAACAGTGTGTCGTATAACACGCTAAAACACAATAAAGATAATTTTACATTCCAATATACATTATCTAAGTTTATTACATATTTTCCTTTTTAAGGTATTTTAACTTATCCATGTTTCATTAATTACAAGTCTGTTGATAGAAGGGGTAAGGTAAATTTATTTTGTACAAAAGTCTGCATTTGGTACAGGGCCTACCGGTTTTTAATGTGGGGATAGTATCTATCTATATCTGTATCTCTCTCTATACATCTGTCTCTCTATACATCTATATCTGTCAGAAAACAACCTACCCATTTTAGTTCTTATTATAGTGGTGCATTCTACATCTCAACCTTTTTTTATGGTGGGTGTAACAATAATTCCACAGTTAAATGTTTGAAAATTAGCCTAAGTCATAATCTATCCTAATTATAATAAATATGCAATTAGCTCAACATCTAAAAGGTTTTCTTCAAACACTGCCACTTCACAATTCTAATTCTATTGTTGTTAATCTCCAGGCGTAAGCAAATGCGTAAATATGAGGTCTTGTTAAAATAAGTTAAACAAATTTAATTTCCTAACTCATTTACAATGGTAGATAACACTCTAATTGTATAGCACCACAATGACACAATTATCCTCTAATATACACAAACATAATCAACCAAATACCAAAATATAAAACAGTTAATGAATCTCTGATTCACACTTCTCCATATTTTAACTAAACTCATATCGTTAACAAAAATGCACACAGTAAATCTTTGATGCACCACACTAAAGAGTACTGAAATTAATCAGTCTCCCACTAAACTCTTCTCACACTTGCACTGCCTCGTGAGAGGATATCACAGTTTGTAGTGTCAGTCTAAGAGCACCCTAGTATACCACAGGCCCGGTTGCACCAATAGCTGGTTCCAACACTGTCTCCGTTTGGATCTGACCAGACCTGAGTATGTCTAAAAGTGTTGCACGAACGCAAGTGACAGAGTTCCAATCGTAGATCTCCGATCTCAGTTCAGAAATAATGTGATTGGGATTGGAATGAAACACTGTTTGTGATGTTATAATGCATCTGTTTGTTTTGAAGTGTGGGAGAAAATTAACTTATGTATTTTGACATTTTTTCTAAAGATTAGTCATTTTTAACTTTAACACCTAGTTGTGGATTGCAAAATTCGCCAGACAACAATCACATCGTTTGGAGGAAAAAATTAAACACGTTTTGAGACATAAGTATGCCAAATAAAGTGTGTCATGGTAATATGGTATATGGTAATGAAATATTTACAATATCTATTAGAACGTTCTTTCACAGAATGCACATGAGTTATCATTACCATTTTGGTGCCTTGTTGGAAGCTCACTTTGCAACCACACTGGTTCATTTGTAGTTTTTTATTTTTTATTTATTTATTACACGTGTTTCGTTGATCCCTTGTTAAGTGTAATGGCTCAGGATATGGAAGTTGTCTGTATAATACAACACAATATATAAATTACAGAGTGACTACACACAATAATATAAAAACACAGTAAATCACTTCACAATACTATACTTATTAAGTGTCCATTGGCCTACTATCTGTTAACATAATCTCCATCTTCAGATGAAACTATTTATTATATTATCATCACAGTAAAAAAGGCAAGAATACTATAAATGTACTATAAGAGTATCAACTATAAGCGCAAGGATTTGAATGTAAAGACTTTAAACGACAATTAAAAATTCATTCATTGATACTATAGAAATTATAGCTTTCTAAATATATATTTTACAACAGCCAAATCCATACTCAAACAATTTGAATGTTACAAAATTTCTTTCACAAAAATAAAAATATGTAAGTACTTCATTGGCACTACTCTAACTTTGGTTCGTGTCTTTGAACCACCACATTTATTTTTAAAACTTAGACCTATCAAAAAACATTCAAAAGGTCAAAAATAATTTTAATAAGTAATTGAAAACTACATTATTTAATTTGTACTTTGGCTGTGCCCCAACTTAAAAGTGTGCTCACTCTCTCTCTCTCTCTCGCACACACTTGCTCACTCTGGCGAATTGAGACTCTAGCCCTCTGCGAGCCTTCTGTATTATTTCTCTGATGGTAAAGGTAAGTAATAGTGAACTATAAAACAGTGCTCACCTTTGCCATTCCTCAAACACATTTACGGCGGTTTTTTTAAATATCACCTTATACCTGCTGTTTTGACATATTTTTGAGTGGTTAAAAACTTGGCTGTTATGTGCAAAGCAGAGTATTTAATAATACGCATACATGTAACCTTAACTAAACCTCAACATAATTCTTTATTTTTGGAATTGTACGGAATATTGTTGGTATTCCACATTTCACAATCGTAATGATTACGTTATGTAACAATTCTAACAATGCTGTAGAAACTAAAAATATATGTCTGAAAATTTAAGGTTAGACCTGAAAAACCACATGGCTGCCACAAAGAGAGAGTGAGAGTGAGCAGCAAGTGAACATTGCCATTCACTCTCCCTCTCCTGCACTTTCTCCGAGGTGGGACAGCTGCGTGGACTCTCTGTGCCGTCGAGAGTGAGCGAGAGAATACTCTCTCGGCAAAGTGGGACATGGCCGTAGCAAAATTACGTGATTACAGAAAAGTCGGGATTTAGGTCATTAAAGGATTGACACACGCAAACTGAATCATGAGTGTTACAATATTTATAATGAGCGTTAATTTTCAGTGGTACATAACACTCATGAGGTAGGCCAGCACTTGTAAATTTTTTTTCATATAAAACCTAAGCTAGAAAAACAGCGCACTTCTGGTGGCAATCATGTACAAACAAAGTACGTATACAGATTTGGTTATGCTGTAAAGAGAGTTAAATAATTTATTTTTACTGAATAGATACTGTAACTTTGGTAACGCTCATGATCTGTAATTAAAATACTCGCCATGCTGTGGAAGTTCTGTGTAGATCTACAATGACACACAACGGCCTTACACACACTTCTACCTGGAAACTGTATGGCTGCCTCTGAAATCAGTGTTAAATGCGGAAGTCAATACCTTTGTGAAAAGAATTTGTAACAAACACTCTTGAGGTGACGTTAATGACAAATATTTGAGACTAATTGTAAAGGGAACTGCAAACATTTTTCTAAATAAAGTAAATATCAAATTAATTTCATTTCAGAAACTTAGCAAATTACTTGATGTTAATAAATAAAGACATTTAATTTTTCTTTTACGGTTCCTGCCTGCATCGTTTTTCTTCCTTATTGGCAGAGAAGCCTGGGAGCTATAAGGGTTACACTGGCACGCACTCAAGAACGCCATCACTGCTTCGGGGCAGGGCTCTCAACTGATATACATAGTTCTTGGAGTGCTGCTGTGTGTACCTATGGGACTTTCAGTGGTGACCCTATAATTTTATTGATGAAAAGTCTGACGCAAAGTTCAATAAAGGTCCTTATCGTAGTTTGGCTCGTGTCCGGCCGTTAAAAACCTGTTTTTCAGACTTCCGTATTTAACTATATTGGAGGGCTCCAAAATAAAATTTACAGCATGTGTGATAACATTAAAGTACCATTCCTTACTTGTCTGAGGTATAGTGTCTTTTTTATTGGTTTACATACTGGGGGCACATTTAATAGTTTTGTAAAAAAAAAACACAATTTCAAGCACACTCCAACGCAATTCAAGCATCATGCACGCTGAACCTTTAAGCATCAAAAACAAAAATGTGTGACAAGTTGTACTTTAATACCTGGGACATGTAAAGTTGCATGCATCCTGCGCATACAAATACCCTTGTCAAAGGAAATAGATTTAAAATGTGTTCCTTTTTACATGTTTTGTTAATTATTATCACTTTACACACTTCACTCAATATTAACGTTATTGAACAAAAACTTTATTTATTATAATTTTTATTGCCAGGACATCAAAAGATGAAGTTAATAAATTGAAATTGACATTTATTTGCCCATCATCTCTGGTTAATGTCAACTGAAAAATAGGCTATGTTTTTCCAAAATACATTTTAAAAAATCAGTGAGTCAAAACTGTTTGCCTTTATAGTTTCCATAAATTATCAAGATAAGTACGCTGTGAAGTTTTAGGGCAGTACAGATTTTACAAATGGGTAAAATCTGGGTGTTCATTTATTGTTTGATTTTTAAATAAATGTGAGTTTAGATTTTAAAGTTCATTTTAAGCAATTCTGTCATGTGCACGAAGATGAAAGTCTTATTTCTCTTTTTTTTTAAAGCATTTTTGTCACAACTGTTTTGTGTATTTTATATTTTTATTTTTACCCAAAATTCGCTTGATATTCATCACTCCCCACTAAGGAGCTTTTTCAGGATGTAGACTGAATATAAAAACATGACTGTTTAGGAATGATTCAATAGCTTCCAAAAACGCCAATATATATTTTTAAATATTTTTTCTTCTAATTTTTGTAAAAGTCATTATAGTATTTAAAACATTCAACTTTGCATGTATTTTTATTATTGATGGAAAATGTTAGTTACATTCAAAATTTTAGTTAACAGTAGTGCATTAGAATTTTTTTTGTAAACAAAGTGGGACCTAATAATTTACTCATTAGTTGCAGCCCTGTGAGAAACCAATAATTTCCAGGTTTATGCTGTTGACATCTGATCCTCCCATAAATCCTAGGTTACCACAAGGCTCATGTCACCCATCCCAGTCTCCATGGTTAATTTTAAACTCATATGATTTACCACAATACTAAGAGATTGTTGGTTGGTTCAGCAAGCTAACCTGAAAATCCAGGGAATATGTTTGTTTCCTAGATTTGCACAATTGGGCATAGATTATTTAAAATTTGTGTACTTAATCTGTTTAAAAAACATTTTTCAAGCCAATATTCTTAATGAGTACGGATTTAATTTATGTAAAAAAAAAGTTAAGCAATGCGATAGCCTTAAAGACTATCTACTCATATTGTGGCCAATTTAAAAACAATCTGAAATCACGTTTTCACGAAACAATTAGTCATTGTTAGCACAATATAAAAATTTCGATTGCAAATTTTTTTCTTAAACAATACAATTTTTATTTATAACAATATATAGACATTTTAACAATGACACCTAACAGCTATAATTTTAATTACAATGCTAATAATACCTTGACTTACCACCAATTCCAGCAATTCAGTTTTAAGAAACACTTTACATTACATATTTACTCCAGGAGGTAAAAAATCAGGCAGCATTTCATACAAAACTTCGAACACAACATACAGCACAATTCTCAATAGTAAACATTCGCTACGCGCGCTCAAACAACAAATTGTTTACACCTTTGTTTTTCTCAAATTTAACCGGTTTCTTTACTTTGTAGCCATCGGCTTGAAAATGTAATACATATTAAAACAATGAATTAATAAATACAAATATTCCCGTTAAAAACCGAATTACATAAACTTCTATTAATTGAATAATAATTAGAAAACACATATTTATTTTTACTCTCAAAAAGACGAAATGCATAACAACTTGGAAAAACATTTACAAACAATAAAATATTTAAAAATACGTACCAAAAGGAAATATTACAATCCGAACAAAAAGTACATTTAATGTAGACATGGCATAAATAAAGTACTTTATTTTAATGTATTCAAAAGTTGAATACCTGACAGATGAATTGGTATTACACATGGTGTTAAGAAGTGGGGGAGTTGGCATAATGTCACAAATTTGAAGCACTCGTCATCTGCTAGTAGCCATTTTGGGGTTTGGCGAGAAATACATGGTGCAGAATTGTTGTCGGTGGCAAAGTTCTGGTATTTACTCGATTAGAGTGATTTCAACAAAAATTTCAACTGGAATGTAAAATTTCAGTGTTTGATACTGACGATGACCATCAGTTGTTCTACCTGTGGTTGTACAATTAAGTTTGAAAACAGAAATACAGATGCGAATTTTCACTAATAAGTATTGCATGTTGTTGAATATATTTGTAACTACTTAACTCTTTATCATTCAGGTTAATCACCATCATATTAAGAATAAGTAAAAGCTACTCAATGTTGGCTCTGCTAACACTCAAAGGCAAATTATTAAATTTTCTTTAATTTTTCAAGATCCACTGATGATTCGGGAGAAAGAAGCCCAATTGTGCCATTCCCCCACCAGAGAGACATGCAACCACCACTCTGGTTAAACCAGCGTGAATTGAAGTCAAAGAAAGATATCCTGACCCCTCCATACTAGTATTTTATCCACCTAGCAATAAAGAGCATGGTTTCCACCCATGTCTCCTGTAACATTTTCTGATAATGCATGCAAGTAGCATTTTCTGATAATGTATGCAACAATGTTTTATTCTTTCCTGTCGAAAGGGCTTTTACTCTGTCTATGCCAGTTTTTCCTGTCTCTTCTTCGTATAGTAGTTCAGCCATAAGTATACTAAGGGAGGTTTTCATGGCTGAATCGTGACCATGGCAGCCCACTCCCTTGCTGCCGCGATGGGTGCCACCTTGCACGATTTCCTTTCCTTGTAGTTGCATGGATGGGGCCTAGCCCTGAGACGCAACAAACTCCCGTCCTTACCATGGGCTCACACATTACACTTAGTTTTAGAGTAGGTTAGTAAAAAATTTAATAAATCTAGCTACAGTATATTATATGTGCGGTTTCCTTCCTTTTCAGGTTCCCGTAAAGATGAAGTAAAGCTCGAATTTTGGATTGAAATAATTTGGCTGGACAATTGGAAACCTGCTGTACATAGTAGAGACAGCTTTAGAGAAGAGAATTGTAACAGAACTTCTCCAAGTTGTATCATATTAATAAGAGATGGAACACTGTGTTCAGAGTTTCCATCATATCTGCTTAGGGTAAAGACTAAATATTTACCACAGGCAAACATAAAGTGTTATTTAGTTTTGGTAACTGTGCACCATGATGTGTACTCGGTACGCCCCTTGTCGAAGGGAGACGGTTGGGCGCGCAGTGTCCCTCAAGCTGTGAAAGTGCCGGGCGCCAGCTCAGTGTTGAGCAATGAGATCGGGTCGTGGTTACTTACCCTAGGGGACTCGAGGTACACACCATCAGATAATATGAAAATGCGAGCTGTATGGTCACTGTGCACGCCTGGATTAATGAACGCACTATTGGTTATATGAAAGGTGATTATTTTATTAAACACTTTAACCGAAACAGACAAATGGTGACCGCGTGTTCGTACAAGGTAACACACTAATGACTAACAATTAATTAAGGTGTGTGACGTTGCTCTCCCCTCGGTGCGATGTAACATAAAATACAAGTTATTTCGTGGATGATGTGATGATGCGATTATTGAGTGAGGTTACAGCCTCAGAGGCTGGCGCCGAGGTTCTTGTGAAACGAGAGACTTGCCATGTCCGCCCGCGTTGAAGTGATGGCGCCTACTAGACTGAGAACTGCGCTGGCTCCAGCTACCTAAGCGTGGACGACGCCAAGCGGTGGAAAGATGAAACATAAATGCGACTTAAAAATGCTAATGAGATGTAAGAAACTGATACACCTTAAATTAACATAATCAAACACAATTACCTTATACGACTTACATAATAAAACACAATTACCCTTGCACAAATACACAATAAATCAGGGTTATATTAATATTAAATATTAGTATCGCAACAGCTACTGTGTTGCCAACTTAATAATGTCACATGTCCCTGGCTAGCTGGGTATGTGATGACTGTCTTTAAAAAACGATAAATATGATATAAATAAATACATATTAGATGCACTGAACCAATAAATAATAATGATTAAATTATTAAGCTCTGAATAATTAATGACACTGGTGCAATTTACACACATGGATAAATACACTTGATAATTATGACACTGAATAAATACATATAACCCTGAATAACTATACTGATGCACTACAATCAACTATGTCGCACAGATGTAATTATATTGGTGAACTCTGATTAATTACATAGCACTGAATAAACGATATTGACGAACGCTGATTGATTACATAACACTGAATACACTATCACTCTTGCCCACATGCCCGCTGGTGTGGTGCATCTGGAGGAGAGGACACTATGGCGGCAGTCACAGTGGGCACAAAGGTACCAGTGAACGCCTGGTTCACGTCAACCAACATGGGCATCTTTGAACCACACTCGAAGTTTTTATGCAATTTACTGTGTTATTTATCAATCAATCTGTTAATTAGGAAATTCAACATTAATGAAAATGTAGCCTATAATTGTTATAAAGTTACTCTTATATAGCACAAAGTACCCCAGATGACTGTATTTTAAATAGCCTAGGGTTCCTTGCTACATTTGCGAACACACACTTATTTTATGGAAATTTCCGTAATATTTTGCAGGCAAGTTACTCCCCTCAAAAATCCTTGTCATGTGTTGTCAGTGATTGTTCTGTTCAATACGCAAACAGTATTTTTTTAGTTTATAGATACCTACATGTAAAAACCAGAAAAAAAAATCTTTGAATGTAGTAGGCTATTTACCAACATTACTATAGTCCATACTGTATAAGAAGACCGTTTTCTGACAGGTCTGCGAAAGTAGCGCCACTGTTTACGTCTGACTACATGTGACTATGGATCCTTCCGCCATCAGCTGGTCCGTCAAGTCGGGGCTGTATTTTTTATCAACACGCTGTCAGCTAATCCACTTGCAATTGTACTGTTATGCTAAACAAATTTTAAGATACTTTAAGACTGACATCTGTCTAAAAAAATAAGTAGGTTATACAAGTAAAAGTATAAAATGTTGCAAATAATTAAATATTTGATAACTCTTTTTTAATTTGTCCGAGTTAGTGAATTTGGGTTAACATTTGCGAGACAGTCTGTTGTATCTATTATCACACTTTGGGCGTTATAGCTAATATATTCGAGTTGGAAATATGTGACGTGGAATAACATTAGAATTGCTTAAAAACTATTCACGCGTCTCACATTCTACAAACAAGGAGATGGGTTTCATGAGAACAATATGGCGTATAATTTACGTAGACGAACGATTACCGGCCAAATATAAATTACTTTTATTCCAAATCATTTTACATGAAATATATGTTACTTTAAAAATTATGCAGAGCTCGTGGAAAAATATAACTATTGGCATTTGTTTGTAAATGCGTTATATATCGCGCTAAAAAGAGGTTCATTTCTGGCTGGTAATACCTCCAATAATATCCGAGAGACGGCACGCACAGCGCGTCACGGCGAAGTTTGAGCCGCTGTTTTTGGATAACAGATAGCGTATAATTTTAAGTTGATTGTTCTTAGATTACGGGCTGGAAATATATTTCAAATTCGTGTCGTTTCATCAAATTAATAGAAAAATAATTAAACAATGTTTTGCAATATTTCTATATGCTTTTCGAATTAATATCAAGGACGTGTTGAAAGCGAGGTTGGAGAAGGATGATAAGACGTGAAAAAACTTTCTGAAGTTAGCACAACTTCGGAAAACTTTTCCGCGTCGTATCGTTCTATTGTACATTTCATTTTGAACACCTATACATAACTACATTATCACGAAGTTTAGTTTTTAACACTAACAACCATTGTTTTGTGTCCTTGTAAAATAAAATGCATTAATAAATGTAAGAACTCTTTCGTACCCACGTATTTTCTGCTTTTGTGATGTGCATTGGAAGTGCACTCAGAATAGCCAACATAATTTTAACTTTTGTTCGTTCGTGCATCAGCTGATACAGGATTTTGTAAATGGCACTTTGTTTGTTTCGTAAACATTAAGTTGCCACTCACTGACAGTCAGAAAGTGGCCTTCTTATACCGTATGGACCATAATCATTTTGAATATGTGTAACGATTTCAGCATTCAAAGCTATTGTTGATGTTTCCAATTTATTTCGAGTTGTATGTTTATTTAATTTGTAATGTAATTATTTATTTAAAAGCTTATACCCTCAGATATAGCTACTTTTTTAATTCAACACATCACCTATAAATTTTATTTTTATATTTTGGTTTGCTTATTTTTCAAGTATATTAATGGTTGTACTTTTTTCTTTATTAGTTATGAGAACTAAGCTCAAATATATTTGTTAAAGCTAATTCATTTTTCATCGTTTTTATCTTTGCATTTTACCTGGTTTTATCCACCAATTTTTGGCCATGGAGGAAGGTGTAAATTAAAGAACTGATTAGACTGTGGCGTAGGAGAAAGGGGCGTCTTTTTGGAACTTCCTTTTTAATTAGCATCACCATGTGAATCTTTAGGTTAATGACTCTCTCCTCAGACACCATGATGAGCAGTACTACATAAAATTTTGTCTTCAAGAATTGCTTGTAAATTTGCAATTTTCTGCACATGTAGGTGTAGGAATAGTGTTTGAGATGAGTTTCTATTGTTGTTATGTATTTTAAACACATATGTGTGTGATGTACTCATTATGTATTTAAAATGCTTTACTTGTTGATATGTTCTGATATGTTCTTATATAGATGTTTCATATCGACAAATAAGAAATACATAACATAAGTGATTTGTACTGTAACATTTTATGGTATGTCACACCAGTTTGACACATTTACTTTTATTATAACAATATTGGCAATGTGACATGCAATCAAATGTAAATGTTGAAAATTTATTCTGTGCATAGAATTCCAACAGCTTGTTAATTTGCTGTCATGCACATTTAACAGCTCAAAAAGAAACAAAGAAGCACTTACCTGATTGTGGTTATCCATTCTGTGCCAGTTTCCACATTACCTTAGAGATCTACCACTGGTGGTAAACATCTGGAGGTATAGCACACAATGTGTGCAGTTACCCAGGAGGCCTATAACCATGTCACAAGTATGCATACAATGTTGAATCAGAAAAACAACTTCACAAGTTGTTTTTACAATACAGCATAATTTGCTTACGTGAGAAAATGAGCATTAACAGCTTGAGAGATGTATTGTTGTAAGGATAGTGGTTCTCAAAGTTTTGCTGAATGAATGTAGCTCCGACTTCAGCTCCACGATTATTATGTGGTGCAGCATTCTCCACAGCAGGAACGGGAGGCATGATGTGATCCTCGTCAGCTGGAGGAGGTGGTAGTGGTTCACCATGAGCACCTGCAATGTTGTGTAACACAGCACATGCAGCGATGACCCTGCTGGTTGTATGGAGGCTTGTCCGTAGGCGTGGCCCAAGCATGCAAACCTTCGTTTCCATACTCTGAACAGCCTTTCCACTGTTTCCTGGTCCTCTTATGTGCTGTGTTGTACCTATTTTCTGCAGCTGTTGTTGGGACCAGTAATGGAGTGAAGAGAAATGACAGTTGACGGTAGCCATTGTCTCCCAGCAGTATTTCTGGCAGAGAGCGATTTTCAAAACAGGTCATCACCCTGCTGTTATTGAATATCCTCGAGTCGAGTGTACTGCTGGACCACCTAGTCACAATATCCAGAATCTGTAGGTTAGGGCCTGAGACAACCTGAAAATTTCATTTACCAATGTTACCGAACATATTAACAACGATGAATGCTGGCAGACAAAAACATTTTAGTATTGGCACATTTAAAATAAATTGTATGGTATTAAATGATTTGTATACAATAAACATTACACACACAATCCTGTACATAAACAATAATGTGGTACACAGCCAAGCAAACATACCTGAACGTTGAGCGACATATATCCTTTCCTATTATGGTACACCTCTGCAAACTGGCCACCTGGGATCCTAATGCTAATGTGGGTGCAATAAATGGACCCGCTTAAACCAGGAAACCCACCATTCACATATACTATCTGTTACAAAAGTCAATGTGTGTAAGAAATGCCTCTGCTTTATTTACACAATACAACTCAACTACCTGCGAGAAATACAAGACACCTTATTGCAGGTATTAATGATTACCACACAAGCTTATTTTAATATTGCATGTCAGGCATATTGGGACGTATGTACTGATAAGCACTGCACATCACTACTGTGGTCACAGACATATGACAGATGTTTAAACACGATAAGATGGATTAAAGTGTAATTTATTATTTACACTGTATATGATATTTGCCAGTAATTGTACTGTCCAAATCATTTACAGTGTTCTGACGTGACCACACTGAACGTCATTTTGCAGGAACCAGTATTTTTAAGCATCTAATCTAATAGGTAATTATGCATGGATAACCTAGTGGGTACTTTTGGGTTGCATGGCTCAGCTGATTTGCATTCCTTACATATTATCATTAAGGGCTGGATCCGCAACCTATTATACTAGCATGAACAAACTGCAATACAAATTTCACACCCAATAATTAATTTTGAAGTCAACTGATTTGCGCTTGGGGTCGATACACCACCTACCACAAGCACCACCACTTGATACAAAATGAACACACCATCAAGTAATAATAATAACCAACAAAATATTAGTATTAGGATACCGCCCGGTTGCGAGCTCTCCTACCTCTCCTCTACCTGACTTAACTCCTATTCCATGCCCTTCCTGAACCTCATACACTGTTTCCTATTATACTACACCAACCTAACAACAAATTTCTATGCAGATACACAAGCATCTCCTAATGTATTGCTTAGTATAATACTTACTAAACAAACATTTGTACCCTGCATGGTATGTTGGCTGCATTAACTTATCACTATTAATATTACAGTGCCCTCAAAGTCCAGGAACAAATAATTGTTCTAAATTAAAGGGCACTACTCAGCTTGTGGTACTTAATACGCAACATACATTCTAAATTACAGGTAGCTTTAAATCTGCATGTGATACAAAATATACAACATAAATTTAATATCAGTATATATTTCTTTACCTTTACAATCCTGCTCACTGTTGCCTGATTGACATGGCATAGGTCAATGCAAACATTCTGCAACAAAAAAACATTTGCCATTCAATTGGACTTAACCTATTCACATCCGCCATGTCATAAAAACATGCCTTGCTGGCAATTATATGTTCTATTTGGTGTCTGCAATGCTTATTACATACTACCTCAAACATGTGCAACTATAATGTACAATTAACCTAATTATGCTATTACCTACTTAACTAACTAGCAGACACATGTAACATGGCATGAAAATACTTTCAATTGTAACTTTGTTATAACGTATACACAAAAGGAAGGTTTATTTTAAACTACCTGCAAATGTAAAACATGTTAATTATGTTAGAAAATTTAAAATGGAATTGAAAACATATATGTTGATGAAAGCATATTATACAGTGACAAAAACAATGATTGAGTGACAAAAACAATGATTGACAACTAACAGTGTTTAGTTTTGGGTTCATGTATTTGGATTGTAATGGATACTGTATTTCCAATTTTCATATTTCAATTTTACAATTTGGTTACGTACACCTACATTTAGTATTCTATATATTGGCAACTGATAAATTGCTGTTATGTGTGTATGGAAATTATTAATATCTGACAGATGTCCTATTTGTCTATTCATGTAATTATATTGTAATGGGTACTCTAATTCATATTCTTCGTATGTTGATAACTGAGATCTTGTATTCCATATATTGTGAAATTACAAATTGCGATTATTTTTGTATGTAAACTATTAACATTTTACATATTATTGTCCTATTTGCTTATGTATTATATTTCATTTGTGTAGTCTGTATTTTTGACAGCTAACAGTTTATTTCTATTCTGGTATTTATATTTGACAATTTACACTCCATATGTATTGAGTTTATGCGATGATAAATAAATAATTAAATAAATAAATAAATACCATTGTCCTAACGACGGGATCATTTAGAGGTTAATTCACACCGTTTTTATTACAAATGCATACGAAAACCAAATAACGCTGTACCCACCTGGGAACTATTGCGGCCATAAAATCGGAGGGCGATAGCAATTTTCAGGACTGGTGGCACTGGCAATCCCCTTCTATCTCCGTTATCGGAGGCAACAAGAGGCACAATAGTGCACATTACAGTGTGTTTAGTGAAAAGAAAACGTTTCACAAACTCTACTTCCGAAAAGTATTCGCACGGGTTTTGGCCATCGTGCAAATAACGACGAGGACGTTCATTACATTGACGATTCTCGACACGCTGAAGTAAATCTAAAGGATCTTCGTCAAATAACCTCAGCACTTCGTACTCCATCATAATTATCACCACTACACAAAACCGATGTTTACATAGGCATTACACTGAACATAAATGAGATTACCACATTAATATTTCAGATGTTAAAATAAGCAGTGAAATAATTCCCACATGATAATTACAATAAGTGTTCATCATTTATAAGTAGCATACGTCACAATTGCTCTTTAATTGAACGTTGCAAATTATTAAGCAGGTGTTATTTTCGAAGGTCGGCCTCCATCTTGCTAAAGGAAGCTAAAAGGCACGCATTGGGCACCAATATTTCTAGCCACTTCCTTTCCTTAAATTAAAGGTAGCCTTCAACAAGTTACGCTTAAGGGAGGTTCTTGCATTGTAATGAAGGATTCCTTGTAGATTTACGGCCGCCTTCGTGAAAAAGGAAGATCTCTGCATACGACCCATAATTTGACAACGTATGAAATCAAATGGAACAGAAAAGCAATATTCCTAATAAAGATATTGGTTTGAGAACAGGTGATTTAATACTGATTGAAGTACACCTGCTCAGTTCTAAGGGTGATTATTTCAGGTGGACTGTAAAATGGAGGGGGCCATACAATTTAGTCCAGTTTATTTCGCCCATTACATTATTAATAATGGACCCTAATTCTCCAAACAAAACTGAAAAGGTAAATGTAAGCAAATACAAATATATATATATTGTGCATCCTCAATTACAGTGTAATGGGGCTACCCCTCCTCCTTTAAAACTATCACGTTTTTCTGAACTTGTTGAATGTGTTTGTTAGACCAACCTAAAGCTATCGTATTGTATACTATTGTCTGAAAAAGTAAAATAATATTGATGTTTAATACTGTTGGTTGTAAAATTTAATTTAATTTTATGTGAATGTTAATGTAGGGAAAATTTTGCAAATATATGGCCATTATAATGAATTATGCTTATAGGTGTTAGGATGACCAGCGTTAATGGATATTTTTTTATGTGCATTTAACTTGTTTTATAGTGCAGCACCTGTTCGCCCATTTGTTTTATATTTTACAAAGGGTTTTGCGCCTCGTTCGTTTATTTATTTCATTCCTCTATACTGAAAAATTCGAGACTCATGTTCCATGTGGACATAACCCATAGTAATGTACTGGTAACCCGAAACCGTAGGTTTTTTACATATGTGTAAAACCATCAAGATCGTCTTCAGGGGAGGAGGATGTGAAGATGTCACATCTACATGAGCACCTGTTTTTTAGAATGTATGTCTTATTATTGCTGTGCTACGAGAAACTACATGGATTGCCTGTTGACATAGTGTACTAGGAGTCTTACCTGGATGGCAAAATATATGAAAACTTTCTCTATTGAACTTCTTTTAATACTTATATATAATTTCGTAGTTCAAATTTGTATAATGCAGATGTAATTTTCTGTCATACTGAGGGGTATTTATAAAATGTTTTTATGGGTTTTCAAATAATCACTTCGTATTTTTTTTAGTGAGTATGATTGATGTATTACTATGTATTTTTATATTAATGGAGCAATTTTGAAAAAGAATCCATATATTCTGGACCCCAAATATACACATAAAACTAAAGGTGTTAGGAATTGGTTTTGCAAAACCAATTAATTTCATTCCCAACACTAAGTAAGAGGGAGAGATCTCTGTTTTTTTTTTAAATAAGTGTTCCATTCTTGGAAGTAAAGATGGAGTTACCTGGCCCGTGTGTCGGCAAGCTACTGCCACAAGGTATTATGTCAACGAGAGTGAATGCCTTGCATAGTGAATGCCTTGCATTAGTATGGATATTGAAACAGTACAGTATATATGTGGATTATCAGCACTTCATTTTGCATACTGACAACCGCTGCCTAGTATGATTGCATGGCACATGTGAGGCGCGGAACAAACTGACCTGCTGGTCGATGCTGCTGCAATCACTCGACTTTATCCTAGAATATATGTTAGATACAGAAAACCAGCTCGCAGAAATACAGGTGATTTGAACACCACACACGACGAGGAGGAATGGGGACATTTGCTCCCCCATTGCAGATAATTCCAGTGACATCACACACGTCATAAAAATCTGTGCTAACATAATCATTAAATGTGAAATAATGCTTGACTTACTTTGCCAAGCTATAGTTATGTCACAATCCACACCACTAGATGTGCAAGCCAAGGCTACTCTCTGTGGCCAGCAGACACAGTGTAAATAAGCTCTACATGCCAGCTGTGCAGTGTGCTGACATTATACACTTTGTCCACAGCATGCATATTGTATGTCACCCCGGTGACACAGATAACACGTAATCTATTACATCACTTTCACTGTCCTGTCATATCCCAAGATGTAAATCAGTACACGAGAGAATGCTTTCGATATAACCACACCAATGCTCGATGTATGGACATCCATATCAACAACATCCCAGAATACCCACGGAGCTGTTCGAAATGGTAACCCTCGTCCTCATGGGCCTCTACCTCAGGATATTAACAGGGAAAATGTTTGTGGTGGTGGTGGTCACTGACCTCGTATATAGATGGATGGAAGCATATACAGTTCCTAGTGTGCTTACATAAAATGTAATGTGACCTAGATAATGAATTTTTCCCAACCATGGTTATATCCACACAAGAACACTACTGATGAACAATTGCACTCAGTCATTAGCCAGAAGTGGCGCGACCTATGCACCAAGTGGGGTGTTATTCATAGCATGACTTCAATATACAATCCACACATCAATCTGATGGAGTGCAGAAACCAGGCTCTCAAGACCCAACTACACGAATGTGTCTAAGGATTACACATACTAGACCTAACAGCTGTCCAGTGCCCTCTTCATGCTCTGCTGCCATACCAACGAGGCAATAGGCATGTCACCTGCTGCCATTTTACAGGGACAGGATTTGCCACTCCTGGGCGATTACAACTGCCCACCAATAGGAGCAAGCGAGTCCAAGAGAAGCTTAGCCCACAAGCAGCAGAGACAACAAGAGATTGATATAGCCCATGTACACCAAGCTGCACATATCACCAGGTGTGTACCACTCACTAAACAGCAACCAAAGTTGTTAAGACCAGGATAAAAAGTGTTCGCCAGAGAATTCCTACTGTCCTCGGCACAAGAACTTTTAATTGAGTCTAAATATGATGTAGAGTTGCCCTCATGTCGCCATCAAGCTTTGGGGGTGACAACATACCTAAACAAGATCAAATGCTAGAGCAACATATTTGTCCACAGGGAAAACATACTGTGAGATGCGCTTCAGGAGACACAAGGTTATAAAACTGACAATAAGCAACAACCACAACCATAACAAGATCTGGCAACACCTCTAGTAGATTCATTTGACAGCGACACAATATGGGAAATAATTTTTCTCACTATGTCCAGAATCAAGACATCTTCAGGGAAAGCGAATAGAAATGCAGAACAATCACCAACATATGCTACAGCAACTTGACCTGCATGTATAACGACACCCTGCGCCAAGATATCAACTTAGAAATACTGAACTACACAATGTACGGATGAAGACACACATGGGGGTGTCACGTCCAGCCAGGTGGGTCTCCTCGTGAAAGTGGAGCACTCATATCACCACAGCAGGTACAATATGGGTGGCCAGTTCGATATCCGAGGAGTAACACCATAACAGAGATGCTTCCAACCCCCCCTCCCCTTCTTCTTTCCAAGATGTGTAGAACCAAATTTGCGCACAGTACCATCATTACCACTAGTAGCAGCAGCAACAATAGTGGGATCAAGTATGAAATAGTTCCACGTCACTCCAAGTGACCTCGTGCAGCCACATGGCCCATGTGTGTTGTCTTTAGGGACTGTTGGTGCCATAGCACTACCATACAAAATGCATCTGTCAAGAGCACTCACTGGTGCAACACCAATGCACAAATGGAGCATTCTCATAAGGGGTGCTACACTTTGCGACCTCACAGGGACCACAGTCATCGACTTCAGAGTGCTGTGCATGATGGAATAGTATCCCAACACAGTAAGCCTGGCCAAGCACCGTGCCGACGACAAGAACATCGCGAGCAGCTGCATCTAGTAGGTGTTTGGGAAGGTACCTGCTACACCCAACACCATGAAAGTAAACTGATAGTTTCACTTTAATCGAACCATGTGGGCGAGAACAGGACAGCCATTCATATTCCAACCGAACGGGCCATATGCTCTGCCCCATCATTACACTGTCAGGGCATTGCTCAAATGAAGGTAAGACTAGGCATTTAGTACCTCTGATGAGGCCACCTAAGAGGAGTTGATGCCACATCCTGGTGTAGTAGGTGTTTGTGAGCAACAATGCAGTGTCTATATCTTAACTCATTTTGCCCCTGCGAACACCTGGACATCCAGAGTTTCAGCAATTAAATTTTAATTACATCAACTTCGGACTTGGCCATGGGCTTCACCCATGCAAATCTAATCAAAGACTGTAATGATGTCGTGTATCTAGGAGCATCTAATTAATTCAATGTTTATGAATTTTTGAACACCAACCTAACTACAGAAAATTATGTAATTTTTATTTTTATTTCATCAGGGGTTTGTGTACTCCTGTTTAGGGAACATGTAAACTCAATCTTAGTTAAAGGGTTTTATCTCAAAATAACATTTCACAAACATAGTGATGGTATACTTTGCTCCATTTATTCTATTGGTTGTTCTTCTCCCGCTATAATGAGAGCGGGCAGGCAATGCAATCGTTAGTCTGAGGACGGAGTTTTTGAGAGCAGGACACGTGTGTTTTAGTGTCTCCTGGACTCTACAGAGATTTCTTTGTACCAGATATCAATGACAGTAGACTTTTTAAATTTGGCACAGTAACTTCATTAGCTCTGGAGGCGTGCCTTTCCCACTCCTTCAGATTCTTATGCCCCAGGAGCTTAATTTCATCAATATTCACTTAAAATCACTTGCTTCTTTTCCAGTTTTAGTCGCAGACCGGCTCAAGGCATCGGGTACACTTCAATCAATACAGGTATTATTGAATCTGTTCATATTGTAAACATTCTAATGACTTAAATGAAAACAATGCAACCTAATGCTTCATCTGTTATTGCTAGACCTCGGCACTTAACAGCACTTACGGAGCTAGACCCACCAACCAGCTTATTCAGCGTTTGTTTGTATTTTTCAGTGTTAATTAATGTACCATTTAATCAGTATTAATTCACACTTGGAGAGGCCTTATAGCTGCACTCCTAGTTCAGTCTGAATATTAGCAATATACACATAACAACAGGCAACCACTGCATTATTGGGTTGGTGGTGAACCGCCCATGTTTATAAACCATATGTAAAACAACAGCAACTGCTTGATCATAAATATTGAGGACATGGGGAACAGCGGTCACCGGGGAGGTCTACCACGACTCACAACAACATCTGGGCAACCTGCAAAGTATTGTCTGCAAGACGTCTCTGGACAAGTGAGTGTTTTTCCCGCCAGAAATGTGCATGTGACACTTTGCAACTACGTTATTATCTCATCCGCCATTGTCCATTTTCCTCCCAACTTTAAGTAAAGTACATTGTAGATGAATGGTAGAACAAATGTTGGCGAAGAACTTGGATGGCATGTTGGGTGGCCTCGTCCAGTTCACACCTATTTCAGACTTAAGATGGTTTTGCCGACCACTATCAGGAAGAGTGGTAGACACCACTGTCATAGAAAAAAATGTAAAATTAAGTTTTACATGTGATATTATGCGCAAAACTGGTGGCAAAACACCTTGAAATGATATATATAAACACTAGTACCCACAAAAGCCTTAAATGAAAAAATGGAACGCTTGAATGCAAAAAAGTTGCCGCAGAGAATTTCGTTTTTCACTGCTTAATCTGCTTTTACCACCATGGCACAGTTTATGCTATTCTCCTTCGTAGTTCCGCTGAAATATAATACAAGACTCTATAAAACATTGGTTAATTGCATAAAATTAATTAACTGCGAAATACCCCTGGTTTAGCGATTATGTTGGGGATGACCGAGTTCGACACGAAGGAACGACGAGGTCGGCACACACCTGCCCTAGCTGTTTTTGATTATGAGACTCGAGGGTCCACTTTGCTGTATACACACCAAGGGGTAAATTTTGGGGCCGAATAGCAAGCGATCCAGCATGGTGTCCCCCGATTGCCACCACCATTGGGCGCCCCAACCATGGGAGGGAACACCGGTAAAGCCAGCAATGGATGCCCTGTGTGTCTCCCAAACATGTCACAATAACATTGATAGTGATATCGAGAAGTGGTGTAAAATCGTGAAAGTGCAATCAAAGTCATGCGTAATTAACTAAGCCATTCCTGCAAGGTATTAGGGCCCCTATAAAAACTTAATACAGGAAGTTTCTTTATGTTTTATGTGTTCGGGATGCCTTCCCTCACCTATCTGGTGAACACAGACTCGTCCAGTAGGGAAGTTCTTTATTAAGACATAACTTAATAATAATTTTGCTAAATTAAAAATTTTATTATTATTATTAATGAGTTCTATAATGTGTTTTGATAATTTCAGCAGATTGCCAAAATCGGCATAATACAATACTTTATTAAAATGCTTCTATGGGTGTGCCATACCAACTTCCGAAATTACTTGAGATATAATACCATTTAAATGGGGTTGTGTATGGCACATATGTATTTTCATGGTCTGTTAGTGTATTGTCATGAAGTGTGACTTTTTTTATTGTGATGATAAAGATTTGAGATTATAGATGTATATAACTCGAGAGTATAAATTAGTTTAACTAACCTAAAAACCATAGTTGAATACCAAATAAATTATTTATTTGGTATGGTTTTTCAATTAGGTTAGACCTTTTTTTATCAGCCATATGTAATAGGAAGATATTTTGTTAAAGTCAGAACTGGCAAATAAATTAATTTCTCCTTGAGAGAGAATGTTGTCAATAATTTTTATGTGCAAATATTGTATGTTATAACTATGTGAGGCGGTACTAAATTGCCTAGGAGAGAAGTCATTTATTTTAAAATAAGATTGTTGAAAATATTTACTTTCATTGTGTAAATTAAGATTTTTTAATAAAGTTTTAAGCCACATTGGATTTTTCGCTAGAGCTGTGGGGGTTTGAAGTGTTCACATAGCTAGGAATTCGAATTAATTTATTGATAAACAAGTCCAAATAGTTAAAAAAAAAAAAAAAATCCTGCAAGTACAATGGTTAGAATACATGATGAAGATTACAGGCAAAGATTAGGTTTGAGTTTGGACCACAGCCATTATTAAATATTAGATATGGTTCCCCTTCCGTATACATATAAAGTAAATGTGCAAGGAATGTATTACTCACATATAAGCCTGTGAGTTTAATATTTAATAAAGTCCTTGATGTGGACCACTCCTGCGTGGTCTTGCATGGCCACTTTCATCCTCTAATCGGCCTACAGTCGTTGCACCAGTGCGGCCCATGGAACACGCACGTCGTGCATCCCGATGCATATCCGCATCGTTCACTTGGGAACCGGTCATGACCCGATACCGAGTGATCCAACCGAGTTCCGGTGATGTCCCTAGAGAGATCTGTGTAATTAGGATAGGAATCAAGTGTTAGAATGTGTGTTAAATAGCATTAGAATTTATCACCCACAGGCAAATGTTCGTGAAATTCGCCCTTAGGGGATTGCGAAGTAACCGCAGAATAAATGCACGCCATGTGCATATTTAATGAGGCGTAGAGTAGCAAGGTTGGGGTATTTGAAGTGTTCCTTATAATTTTCCGAGGTCAGTTGTGTGTCTAATCAAGCCAATTAGTGACATTGGAAATAATTAGTTTTTCTTTCATCCTCGCCATTCTGGTCGTAGAGTGCTTAAAAACTTAACAAACCTAAATTTCTTGTGTGCTCTGCAAGGGCTCCACATAATCATGTTTTGTTTTTAAAGTAGTGCTTAATTAAGAACTGTTAACTCTCTACAGGATTGAAAAAAATTCACTCAGAACATTTCAGTGTTTTATTTGTATATGTTCAAAGTTCTTTGTTAATTAGGTAAGTTAATTAAATTACCTCGCAGAGTGGAGCGAGCTCTCGGCAAGGATGCCGCTCGCCCGTGTCATCCCCGGCAGTCTGATTCCACGGGTCTTAGGTGCTGCACGTGCAGCGCGTCGTGGGGGACTTTCATAATTTGTTCTGAATCCTTAACTGCACTACGGAAACGTAATTTACTGGAACTTTCATTTAGTTGACCAACAGTCTTCCCTACGTTCGCAGAACCCCTCCGTTAGCTCAATTTACCAACCCGAATGTTTAATTATTATTGTAAGTTTTCACGCCATCCTTGGCCTTTTGGTACAGTAACAGCTGCTGGTAGCCATGAGTATGTCAGAAAATTTCCCTTTATACAGTGATTCGGGAAGTACACAAACATCGTCGCCAGTATCAATTTTTGTTTCCAGGTTCGCTCCACAAAATTAACTGGAATTACCCATTTATTACAAGATCTCATGAAATCAATAGGACCTATAAATGTGGAATATAATTCCTCAGGTTTACTCAAGAGTTCGTTAGTGTCGATAGTTCCAATGTATCACCTGGCACATGCAATTTCTTTATCCACACATGAGATCCAAAAAGTTTTTAGCCTTGACATATAATTTTTCCCACTGTAAAGTTAGCTGGTACTGTATAGCAGATGAAGGTCTTTTGTTTATCTGGTATGTTGCAGTATGTATGATTTCACCCCACAAGTATTTAGGTAAATGAGTCTTTTCAAACATGCATTTCACCTTACTTAGCAGTGTCTGATTGAACCTTTCAGTGGCACCATTAGACTCCTTCATGTAAGGCAGTGTGTACTCTAGTCTTATCTGCTTTTGTTTACAAAAAAATTTCACCTGATGTGAAATGTATTCGCCACCGCAATCTGTTCTGATTCTTGAACCCCTATTGCCATCAGCTTCTAATTGTCTCATATAGTTCATCAAGTTCTCTGATGTTTCACTTTTACTTTTTAACAGATACACCACTACAAAATGTGGTTTGGTAGTATTTTTCACCTTCAAGGGTAGGGGTTTGTACGGGACCACCTATATAGGAATGGAGATATTTACCTTTTTTTATTTGATTAGGGCATTGGTAGTCTTTAAAGGGTAACTAACCTCTTTGACTTTCGTTAGTTGAATGCCCCACAATCTTCATTAGCGAATGGCAATCCCAATCTAGGAAGGAATTCTTTTCCAGGGTGACCTAACCTACGATGCCATAACAATTGAATAGCACTATGACATTCAGTTCATATAGGGAAACCAAATACAAAAAAAATATAAATTGCCTACTTGTTTGCATTTCAACTCAAAACCTAATTTATAATTTCTAATAATTGGAAACATTTTGCCNCATTCAGTTCATATAGGGAAACCAAATACAAAAAAAATATAAATTGCCTACTTGTTTGCATTTCAACTCAAAACCTATTTTATAATTTCTAATAATTGGAAACATTTTGCCAAAAAAACAACGCTGTTTCCTGATTCACTGAAGTTTCCCACAGACAACAAAGTATGCGATAAAGATGGCACTATCAAAGCTGGTACATTTATCACTGTGTTTTCAAACAGCAATTTAGGAGGTCATCGCTGATTACATTTTAAATTTTCACCATTTGCAATATGAATAAACACAGGATTTTCCAATGTTTTAACATTAGACATCACGGATACTACATTTGAGGTTACCGAATGTCCTTTGACTCAGAATCTGCCTTTTGCTCGACCTTCCCACCTGTAGAAGATTCAAGGACACTTTTCACCCCTTATTTATCCAGGCACATATCTACCCTCCATAACTAGTTGGAGAAATTACCACTCGTGAAATGTGGGATAGCCAGGTAGTTTGTATTTGCCGACGGGAACATGTCTGCACGGACGCATTGCCTTGATTGCTGTAATCCTGAATTATCCACGTAATCCATGCTCCGCGACTACTTTTTCGTGCGATCGTATGAGTCTGGGCCAATAACTTTTCACATTATGGCTAATAAAGATACCGATTACTAGGTTAAACGACATTTCCTTTATTTATCTCTTAGCTTACAGAACAGCACCATCTCGTTAAGTTCGGCCATCACTACTACTATTCCAACATGGCTGCGGTCACATGACTGACTGCATAGTTAATCAAAAGTATTTCACTTCCATACTTGAAGACACAACATTATACTTTAACCAACATCCAGATAGGCCATATAGAAACATATGATACATAGAGGGACCATGAATTATATCTGTGACAAAAATATTTCTGATTAATGAAATCTGAATTTAGTAAAAAGCGAAAATAAATTACAATATACTTACATGTCTTCCTGTAATTGACTGCATGGAAAAACAAACCAATATTTCTCTAAGAAAATAATTTTTAAACAATTCAAATTAGATTCTCCCAGTAAAAAAATTAGACAGCGTGACACATTTTTTAATACATTAAATATTATTTGATAAAATTTGTTGGAAGGAAAAATTCTATGGGCGTATTTTGTTTTCAAATTTTATTGTCAAATATATTTGAAGGCAAAAATTTGCCAGTGTATTCCGTCTCATACCATATTTGCAAGCTGCAAATGTTATGTTGAATGGAATGTAATTGTGATTCATACGGAATATGGAACTGCCCCTTGACACACAGACTAAAAATTATATTGTGCATTATGTTCCTGAGATCACAGTCTGATTACTAAGAAGCATGTAGTCACGTGGCTGTGTTTTCCTAGTTCACTTTGCCATGTTGGTGTCGTCACCACGACGGCCTTGGTAATTTCCTGCCCTGCGCTCAGTTACGTTGGCATGACTCTAAGGCTTCACGGAACTGTCACGCCTCACAGTCTGGGAAACATAGTACTTACTCGTGTGTCCTGGCTAAATGTCATAATGCGAGTGCTGTAGTGTATAGATGCTTACAGATCTGAAGAAGGGCACCATTGGACGAGCGCGTGTGAGCTGTAGGAACACTGGGACTACCCCGAGGTATTGATTTGGAAAGGTACGTGCACCAGCATTGAAAAATTGGTGTCTTTTTAGAGTAGCCTGCATTAAAGCTGCCGAATGAGTTTGTTATTTTCGTACTAACAAATAGTATGTCCGTGTCGTACGAAATATGCGTGGTATTTGCTTACGAATACTGCGCACCCGTTGTATTTCGCTGTTAAAAGAGTTTTAACGTGGGTTTACAACACAAAAATTTGGCGTTTTATTACGCGTTATGACCTGTACAGAAGAACTCAAAATGTGTAATTTTGTGTTGGTTTCCAAATGAACTTAGCAGGTCGTGTGTGTGGTTTTGGGATTCCCATAAGCACTGAAAGTAGTAGTTACATTTTATTTCTTAACTAAAACTTGTGTGGCTGCAGTTAGAACAGAGCAGTCGATGTTGGTGGGAAACTGTTTACAGTAAAACAAAAAGTTTTAAGTCTTAAAATGGTTGTTATACGAGGTTAGGGAGAAAAAAAAAACAGGTTTGTCATAAGTTGTTTTTGGTTGGACGCAAGAATTGTCAGGTTAATTGTGAATCGTAAATCCAGAAGACGTATTTCTGTGTGCGAGAGCCGTGGATGCTCCATAATTCTTAACGGATATTATTTTAAAATCAACCCGGGTTTTAAGATTGCTCGCGTACAATTCTAGCAGCTTCACGACTCGACAGACAGGCTGTATGTAATCACTTGTATATTATGCCGAAATTTCTACCGTAACGACAATTTTATCCGTTGCTGTGTCCAGTGCCATCCGTTCCTCAAATCTTATTTTCTTCCGAGACCAAAAGCGGTGTTTACGCGGCACTTGTAGAAGACGACGAATTCCGTTCCTATTTTCACAAGCGATGGCTTTTCGCCGGCCGCCGGTGACACACAGTGCTGCCATCTGTTACGTTGCCAGGAAGTACGCAATGAGACGCGAAAAGCAAACTAAAGGATGTGAATTTTTTTGCCATGAAGTCACTACCATGGGTTATAATTTAGTGGTGTGATATTTTTTAATATAATAACATAAACATTTTTAATTGTCATTTACAACATGAACGATTCTTAAGCCATCGCGAAAAGTTATATTTTTTGTTTTCCTAAACGCAGGGAAAAAATTATATAAATTTGGTCTTCTATTAGTATTTCAGCAAACAGTTAATTACGTAGATTTTTTTTTTTTATTCTTTACCTTCTCGCCAGTTTATTTATCAAGAAGTACACAAATGTTCTTAATTCACTGCTGCGCTAACACACGGACATCAACTTAAAAGTGACATTGTGACGACCTTATTTTGTGGTAACAATTCAGAAGTAAAATTATGCATTCTTTACTTATTTTTAAATACACAAGATAAATTTTAATTCAGGAATTGTAGGGCCTCTTGATAGAAGAATAAACTACAATTGACTTATTATTTAATTTTATTATTTAAACAAATGCATTGTACATGTCCAAACTTTAGGGCAGGCATGTCAAAAGTTAAAAACTGACTTCAAGATTAAAACATATAGGGGTAAAATGTAATGGCACAGGTGCCCATCCCCCTAAACACAATGATGAAATTCTCACCCCTCCCGCCCACCGGCCGCTCCAAGGTATGCAAGCAGAATCCGCCCCCTTTTTTTTTTTTCACCATAAGCGAGCGCACACGTAGCAAGGACCAACGGCTTGATATTAAAACTAGGAAATTTGAATAAAATTTCTTAAGGCAAAAATTAGAAATATATTTTATTCTTAATTATTTTGTGCACTTTCAAAATTATTCATTCATTTATTCAGATGATACCCTAAAATATGAGGAGTAAAATATTACATCACTTATTCCTGTAGCACCTAAACAGGTTAGTTCTGGAAGGGAAATTGGATGATTACCTTTTTGCAGGTAATTTTGAGTTATTTGCGTAACGCTCGAAAACGGATACTAAGCGAGATAACAAAAGTTCCATTATATATATATATGTATATATATATATATATTTTTTTAATGTGACAAGTAAATGTGTAGTCACAGAGGAGTGCAAATTAAAATGCCATGGAAAGTATTTTTAAATATATAGAAAGTTAATTTGTTTCGGGTTCCCCTACTTTCCCCCACCCCCTTATATTAACAATTTTGCCCGTCTTGGTGAAAGTCCTGACGAATGCAACGGCAAAGCTTCGAAAAGGACAAACCAAAAATAAGGGTAGGTGTTGTGAGCAGGTTTCGGCATGCAAAATTTTATAAGTTTGCTTTTAAGCATGAGAGTGGACGCATTGCTCCATTCCGACCTTTCTGCAGTAAAAAAGAAATACTTCCCTCTTAATCTTATCATATTAACACGTCTTTATTTTACTCACACAACATGTTTGAACACAAACTCTTAACCCCCACTCCTAAAATACAAAATTTCTGTGTGTCAGTTTGCGTCATTAAACGCCGCTGTGGGCACCCCTGATTATGGCAAAGAAGAAACTTTGTCTCGGCTTGCTCGGAGACTGAAGTAGGAAGTGTTTATTCTACTCAGGTTGGGAAACTCAATGCTTAGTTTGGCAACTGAGTTTTTTTAGCCGCCAGAGTGTATTGATGTAGCGTGTGTACTAAAGTAACCTAGTATATATAGGTTACTCTAATGTTTACCGGATTTTACAGTTTTGTATGTAAGTAAATGGGATGATTCCAATTTTCATTAAATAAATGTAATTGTGTCAAATCTTAAGATTTATCTTGTTTCAGAACGTACGTGAAGAATAAACTGTGTTCTTCGCACTATAGTGAAAATTTAACGAATTATGTTGTAACATGGATTTAGCAAAATGTTGGCTTACACAATTATTCTATTTAAATAGGCCTATGACAGCTGAATGTAAAAAAAAAGGGAGTGAAATTCTTTAAATATATTTAGGGCATACCAGTGCAGTTTTCTTAAGGGAAAGGTAAACAGTGCAAAGATTCTTTTAATGACAGCTATATTTATTTCGCACTTAAATATGTGACGTTTTTTCCATTGAGATAATGTTCCATACGAACGCTCAATCCCAATCACAGTTGTATTTTAACTGTTTACTCTTCTAGACACCAGCGGAGGGCGTGGATAACAGTTACTTGAGATTTAAAATTTTGACTGGAGCAAGTATATATCTAAATTCAAGCCAAGCACAAACTTTTGCAAACAAATATATAGAATTTCTTCATTTACTGCCAGCCTAAAATTGACGCACCTTGAGCCGGAAATTTTACTTTGTCACTCTCTCCCATAAGAAATATTGTTTTGCTCCCAACCCTAATAAAGGCTGTTTGCTGTAAATTTAGCACTTTTGAAAGCTCTGCCTAAGATCTACTTGTATGCACATTTTTGTATTCTTCCACCATATGTAAAATCAACATTGCCATGTGACTTATCACATCATTCGTGCGTCGGTCAGATGAAACTGTGAAATTATTAGAAACGTAAATACTTTACAAATTAGCTAATCCTCGCACTTATATGCATTAAAAAAACAGAAATCAAAATAAATCGCTTCAATACAAATGTTTACCTAACATTTTTAACTAAACGGTGAGACATGGAACTACTTTTTCTCAGGCGTTACCAACTTTACTGGGCGTATGTCAGTCAGTGTGGCCGTTAAAATATATGCAGGTAGTGGCAGTGACATTTTTGATATGTTGATTTCAAAAGGGCTCAATTAGTCTATAAATAAACCTTAACTGAAGTCAAGTAAAATTCTAATCTCAATTCATTCCCTTGTTGCCAACTACAAAAAATAAAAACACTCTTAGATACAAATTCACACACGAGTTTGTCCCCAACAATGCAGAAATTATGCGTTTCTGCATAATTGTAAGGTAAAATGTTTATATCGAACCTGCTTTGTCAAAAAAAAAAACACCAGGTTTAGTACGAGATCTGTTAGTTTCGTGACAGCAGGTTCAGAAAAACTAGTACACTTCACAGGAAAATATTTTTTTCTCCTGAAAATTTGAAATTGTATTGTACCGCATACTTGCACAGACACATTGTGTTACATACTGGATGTTCTGTGTATAGGAATATCAGATTCAGTGCGACATTGTTTGGTTTGGAGACAGTAGGTCTCCGAATTTTGGAAGATCCAATATAGTGCATTGAACGTGGGTTTTCGTTGATTGGGAAGAAGTAGAATTTGTTCCGCCATTGTAAGTGGATAAAAACTTATTTTTGAAAAATAAATCTGAAGTTACCGTATACCTTATGCGTGAGCTGTGGTGTAGCGTTTTTATAAACGTGTTTAAAAGCAAGTTTTTTTTAAAAATATACAGATTGTTCCAATAAAATGCACTCACCTGTTGAATGGCAATAATTGCCGTGTTCATTAACACAGGTACATGTGCAATGATGGCAATGAACGATATTAAAGTAGAGTACAATCGCATGGATCAAATTAACGTATATGAGTCACGGCAGGTCATCGAAAGCAATTAACAGCACTACGTTAAAGCCACTCTATGGGCGAGTACATTTTATTGGGACCTTCTGTATATACGAAAAACAACTCAATTCTGTTTACTTCGAATATAACGTCCAAAACAAAAAAATATAAAATAATAAATATGTAGAACGTTATTGCATGAGTGTCGCAGAACAACGGATGTTCTTATACACATAGTTATTTTTAACCGATGTACCCAAGAAGGTACACCGACTCAGGTTTTTGCAGTTTGTATGTGGCACTTGTCGGTCTGCGTAGACACCATCTAGGGCGAATCACCTTTGAAAGCGTCTGGAATGCCCGATAATTTTGAATATAAAGTCACTTGCCAATTCGGGAAAATCAGGAAATAACAATTTATAGATATTATATATGAGACGAAGGGGCATTATAACATTTTCAGAGAATGTTCGCACCTAATTTCCATATGGCCCAGTGTCCGTAATTAAGTTCCGACATGTTTAGTTTAAAATACAGAATCTTTTGACATTCCAAATTTTTCGCTTCAACATTTCCGGGTGGGGTTGTTTTTGAAACTAGATTTAAAAAAAAATTAAGATACCTCAAAGTTTTAAAAAGTTTGTAAGTTACTGTAATCGTTAGAAATTTATCTGCATTAAAATTACTGTACGTTTGCTGTAGGTATGTTTTCCTGAATATACAAGTTGATATGAAATGTTTTCTTACCGACAAAATTTCATCCTTCAAACCACAGTTTGTGTGTTCATTCGTATAACTTGTCCGAAACTCACTTTAACGAGTTCGCGGGTTCGACCCAGGCCGGCATCTCCCATCACCACACTTCATCCCCAGCGGCTGCCCAAGTTACACTTGGCGATGGCCGGTGCAGAGCAATGTAACGCTTCAGTCTTGGGGCCGCGGTGGCCGAGCGGTTAGGCCGCTCACCTTCCGCCGAGGCGAACCGGGTGAAATCCCCGGCCAGGTCACTCCCGGATTTTCGCACGTGGGAATCGTGCCGGACGATGCCGCTGGTCGGCGGGTTTTCCTGGGTATCTCCCGTTTCCCCTGCCTTTTGCCTTCCGGTGCGGCTCCGTACTCACCTCCCTCGTCCACCATCGGCTCCCAACACCTCTTTGTTAAGAGCCGCCGAAATCTGTCGGCTCACCAACTTTGGCTGTGAAGCCGCCGTGAGGAGGCAGGTGACACTGGCTCACGTGGCGTCGGCCGGTTGCGGCGAGGCCAGTCTCCGGGGGCGCGGTTATCAGGCGTAGATAATCTGTCGTGCGATAAACTGCCGGGACCACAGCGGCAGTCGCCGCTTGCACTGCATTCAGCCGGGGACCCTCGTCGCATTCTCATCTCCGCCCGGCGCCGCCCAGGTCAGTGTTCTTCAACTCTCCTCGGGCTCTTTACCACTTCACCCCTTTTGTAGCAATTCTTCATTTTCGTGTCGTTTCCGATTCGGAGGTACCTATTATTGGAAATGTTTGTTTATAGAAAATTTACAATTTACTAGTTGTTTAATACTTTTGTAAATAATTTGCACTGTGTGTTATTTCCTGCTTAATAAAATATAAATTCAGCACAAAATAATCAACACGTAAAATGTAATTTTTCTATAATCGTACATTGTCAGTAATTGCAATGAATTCGAAATAATGACGTGAAAAAGAAGAATTTCTGCAAAAGGGGCGAAACCTAGTTTTAATGGGGTGTAATTGCAATGAATCCGAAGTAATGACGTGGAAACGAAGAATTTCTGCAAATGGGGCGAAACCGAACTTTAATGGGATATAATTTTCGTAATGAACATTTATGACCAAATATAAAAAAATCGAAGCTAAACATAACACAGAAGACTATATAACGATTTTTTTTAATTTGTATGATTTCAATTGTACCTGTATTTTTCCATGTGAGCTTGACATTATTAAATATTTAGGCAATATTTGATTACTGTTTTAAATATGAAACTAATAATGTAAGAAAATTAAGTTGGATTTCGAAATAACTGTTAAGAAGTTCCCTGTGCCTTGACTAGCTTGGTTTTTGAAGATGGCAAGGATACTTCCACTGTGCACTTTTGAAAGCCCTGCTCAGGAGTACTGTCCGTACTGAAATATTTTCCGTGAAATCCTTGTTTGTACGAATACGCGTATNCCCCCCCCGCCTACGGTGAGGTGATCCGTGGCTCCCAACTCTCTCGCCTAGAGGACGCGACCATCCTGATGGCTGCTGTAGCAAGACTCGTTTGACTATACGGGCGTAGTTTAATCTGTGGGGTTTATTCGCGTGCAATAAAGTCCCACTGTTACAAATCTGATTTACAGAGTACAGCATCACGACGGAAACACTGCTACATACTCCTCTTAAGGATCTACTTTTATTCTCATTTAGGGCCTTATTACGTTGCCTCTGCAATGCGCAAACAAATTGTTCCGTTATGGGTAGGGGCACCCGATTTTTGGCGAAAAGATTACTTGTCAAGTCTTATGTGCTGTAAAACACTTTTGACTTCGATCCGCTTGCGCGATTGGTTGGTTTCAACTGCCACGCCTGCCCACGAATCGCAGGCATTCGGTACCGGAGTACGTTGATTCTCATTGGCCCAGTCGAATGCCACGCTGTCTTCGACGCAGTCACGCTGCCAATAACGGAAGGAAAACTGCAGGTGTGCAAGTAGGATATTAAAATCTAGCTTCCATGGAATTCCTTTTGCGAAAATTGAAAATTGGGTGGCCATGGTTAACCGAACTATGTCGCTGCCTTACCTGCATGTATTTTAACGGATACACTGATCGAAATGATTGCTTGCGCTTTCTGTTTTTTATTTAATTCGTAGAGTATAATAAACAAATTCGCACAATATTTTTTTAATAGTAATTCCACGTTTTCACTGACCGACGCATGAATAAAGTGATAAGGCCCATGGCAATGTTAATTTTAGATATGGTGGAAGAATACATAATGTGGATACAAGTAGATCTTCAGCAGGGCTTTCAAAAAAGTGATTGGTTTACCGCGAACATCGTGTACCTGTCTATAAAGGCGCACGTGCGTACACCATGTGTCATTCCAATTCCGGCCAGTCTCGCGTATCAACTGTAAGCACTGACGTCACATTTGTGCGAATTGCTGGCGGGAACGTGACGCAAGTTAGGTTAAAAAGCCAAAGATTCCTCAACAGTTCCATTAATTAGTGCAGACGTGTGTCTATGAGATGTATTTGTGTGGTTTTCAGGATGATTAAGCCACGTTACGAATATAACGTATAAGATATTCACGATAAAGTAAGCGCTTTTGAAATCAACCTTAAAAAAATGTCACTGCCCCTGCCTGCACATATTTTAACGGGCGCACTGAGTGACATGCGCCCAGTAAGGATGGTAACGTTGCATGGAAAGTAGTTAAATATCTGAACGTCGAATAGTAAGTGTTATGTAACCATTTAAATTATATCTTTACCTTTCCTTTTTTTTTAATGCATCGAAGTGTAAAAATGAGCATAATCGTAAAATATTTACTTTTCTAATGTTAAAGTTTTTTTCACGGGCGCATGAATAAAGTGACGAGACTCATGGCAAGGTTAATTTTACATAAGACGGAATAATACACAACTTGCATACAATTAGATCTAAATCATTGCTTTCAAAAGTGCTCATTTTATCGTGAACAGCCTTTACATTAAAATATTTTGAGTACGCAAGATAAGGATTGCAAATTTTGCTTGCATGCCGTGCAGCCTCCATATTTATTTTCAACCTTTGGCGAAATAGGCGCGCAGTTGTTTTTCTGTTGCTTTGTGCGCTCAGTAATGTATTTCATAACGGAATAACTACGCACGAGTTTTCTAGCAGCTGCATTAGTGCAGGCAACGGAATACGTCTTCGTCTGCCATGTGAAATTAACACTGCCACGAGTCCCATCATTTCGTTCGTGCGTCATTCAAGTGAAACGATGGAATTGTTTGGAATGTAAACCTGTTACTATAAGTAATTCATACTCTGGCGTGTAATAAATAAGAACCACATAATTATGTGGCTATAAATGTTTATACATGCTCGCAATACTTCAATAATTGGAACTATTTTTATTAATTTGATACAAGTGCACTGCATGCTAATGTGTATACACTGTAGCATATGTGTAGTTATTGGCAATGATTTATTTTTAAAATGCCCAAAACAGCCTTTCTTGTGGTGACTCCATATATCGCTTGCGATAATGTGGTATACTCTATTCGCGGTTTCCTTACACTTTTTTAATCAAACCTTTGAAAATTCACACCATACATGACGTGTTTGGTTGTTTCCAAAATATGCCACTTATTATAAGCGTCTTATACACGTGTTGCCATAAAAGTACCTATTTTAGTTAAATTTAACTTTATTTGTATTTTATATAAGTCATAGTACTTCATTTATAATTAATATTAATATAGCAGCGAAAAAATTGGTGTGTTGGCAATGCCTTGTAAGAAATAGTTCTTATACAAAATATTATTAAAGTGAGTGCGCACGAATGCGGTGCTCTGTCCCTTTAGCGGAGGAATATCCTGGAAGTAGAACTTCAGCAAAGCTTCAGAAAAGTTGGAAGTAACTGTGAATGAACCAGGTGCAGCTGCGGTACAATGCAGAGGGCATGCATAGCGAACGAGTAGGCACTCCCACGTTAGACCTCGATTCTTATTTGCTGGTTGGATTGTTTTTTGCGTGATGCGATCACGCTAGCTGTGCAAAACCAGTCACCGTGTCCCAACATTAAATTAATATATGGTATTTCATTGTATGTAAAAGTTCCACTGTTATATCTAATTTGCATAGCACAGTGCACCGACCAAGGGCGAGTACAAAAAAGAGGGGGGCAGTTTCAACCCCCTGAAATATGACGGGCATATTAAAAGAAAGAAATATACTTAGCTATCGGCGAAATGAAAATGAAATAAATAAAACCTCATAAAAACCGTAAAAATAAGTAGCAAAATAAATTTTTTACATAGGCGTTGTTTTGTCGATGAATAACCACCCCTCTTCTCCCCCCTCTCACTTAAAAAAGAAAAAAAAATTCTGCCTAGCCACTGGCGGAAATACTGCACGTCTTGCGCATATGAGCGAAAAGGCGCTAGGTGTGCATGTTATTGTCGCCCTTATAGCTCCCTTGCCTTTGTGCCTTGAATGCATTGAATTTAAGAAAAAACTCCCGTGACCACGTACTGCGTGCCCTTGCGCGACTATATCATCTTTTGAAGAAAATATTTGTAAATTACCTCATATTTGAAAAGTTTGGTTATTTCGTAAACACATTAAAAATATCGCAAACGTTTCACACGTTCACCGAAGTTAAGGTACTTTCCTTTAGCTAGGTAAATTTTTAACGTGTATTTTATTTATAAATTATAATATTAGTTTTGCCAGTCGATTTTTTTTATTAAATAACTCTGTTACAAGGCGTGCACATGGGTGCATGCCGGACTGATAGAAACCATTTTTAGAGATATGCAGGTGTACCCACTCTCGTTCAAAGGCTAGCCAAATCACACGTGATGCGACCATTATTTCTGTCGAGCTGTTAATTTCTACATCACTCTATTCACAAAGTTGGCAGAAACTTTGCTCTTACTTAATTTTTGTATGTTGGCTTCCAAAATCCAGTTCGTTTTAATTCAAGTGTTTAAGAGTTTCGCGCACTCTTTAAAATTAAATGTAAGTAGTAGGCGTTTTGCCTGTAAATTATACGGTGCCGGTTAGCCCAATCGATTGAAACTCAAAACCTAAGATACTTTTATGCTGCTATGCATTCTGTTTTAATACATTCATCATTCATCCCAGGGGTGGCGGTTGATGAGCGGTTAGACTGGTCGGCGGTGTTTTCTCGAGGATCTCCCGTTTCCCCCGCCTTTGCATTCCACCGCTACTCCATTCTCACATCATTTCACCCTCATTGGCTCTCAAGACTTCGTAAAGAGCTGTCCTAATCTCTCTCAACTCAGCCATTCTTCCCAAATAATGGTTCTGCCACGTTCAACTCTGAGCAGCACGCAAAACTCTCTCCCGCGAACACATGCCTATCACTCGTCTATGCTGGGGAGGTATCAAGACAATGGTCAATCCATTGTGTTCCCACCAGTTATCTTTCGTCAGTGGTGGGTGGGATAGAAATGGACGTACAGATAAAGGGAATCAGCCTGACGTACTTTCATTTCTCTCATACTAACCGGATTGCAGGACTTGGTGCGTGGGTTGCCGTTATGACTCATCGAAGGTGGTGGCACATGAATATGGCAGACCTAAGACATGTACGTTAACTTAGGGCGTGTTCTATAATTAGAGTGAATATGGGGTAGAGCGATATCGCTGGCTGCGCAGAACAAGTCTCCGTGCCCCAACATTGAACCACTACTCTGCCAACACGACCAACGTAAACGACGTGGAAAGGATTTGACGTTAGGACACTGCTTAGTAGATAAGTGCTTTGACATTATGCATACTTCCTCTGACCAATTGTAATGCAGTGTGATTAAATTATAGTTGGTAAATGTATTTTATTTATATAAAATTGCTTGTCATTTGAAAATTAGGATATAAATTAACACGTTCATTGCATTTGAACACGTGACTTTGACAGTTGCGTTGTTTTGGGGTAGGTTAATGCTGGACACATGCGCAGAAGAATAAGAATCTGTCCACCTCATGTTTAGTATATGGTTGTATATTGTATAGCTTGATACACTACATTGCAGCTACGAAGGTAATATTTTAACAGCCAGTGTGTGGTAACATGACAAACGAAATTACCAACGCACCGTATAACAAATCACGTATCAGCTGATGTGTGAACGAATGAATATTGTTGAAAGACGCTAGAGGGGCGTATCAGAGTTCGTAAGGGATGGAGGTTATAAAAATTAAAGAACTAAATTGTATTTTAATTTATCCACACAGCTATTATTTACATCAAAATATCTCTCTCTAATATTACTCTTGTTATTCTCAGTGAGCGCAATATTTAATGTCTATCTCAATTGTAATTAAAGCCCTTTATAATGTGTATATATTGATTAGTGACTTAATTCGCACTCTTTATTAACACATGTTCAGTCTGTCTCTTGCCATCTTTGGAAATGTCTTACACCCACGCGTCCAGTTCAATAGTCCCGCCCGCCAGTCTCACCCTTCACTGTGCCGATGCTCGCAGTCCGCAGACTTCGCTCCCGCTGGTCACATGTGCCGCCAATTGAAGCTCTGCTGGCTCGTCGTTTCGCTGGTCTTCGCACACTCGTCGCTTAAGGTCGCACAATCCTCCAAACTTTCAACTCTCAGAGACTCTGAAATCTGCGTGCTAGGAGTTCCGTCGGAGCTTAAATAGTCTCGCTTTGCCCGAACTGGAAGGTTTTCCGCAGCAATGAGTACATACAGGAACCTGCACACTGCTGACCAGTTCTGTACGATCTCAATAGACCGTCAAGAGGGAGGGCCATTTGAGCCGGAATGCTGTGATTGGTTCTCTGTTAGTCACCTTACAAATTAAATTCTGAAAAAAAAAAATGTATTGCCTAATTTAATATAAAGAGTGGCTGACATATATAGTAATTTTAGCAGCTGAATGTGGAAGAAGTTTCACGTTTTTACGGCTTATTTTAAGTGTATTTTTTGACGTGTGGCCATTAGTCAATATGTCGTAAACAATGTTAATTTTGACTCGACAAGGAAGGATATAATGGAGATAATCTAGAAACTAAGCAGGACTCTCGCCAGTGCTCGATGTACAACGGACCAGCTATATTTTTATTTTAGTTAAGGGGTTGGAGGGGGGTGGGCTGTTGGTACTATGCTTACGGTAAACTACATATTTTTTTTTTTTGCAGTGGGGAACATCGGTTATAGTCACCCCGGCACCAGCATTGCCAACATTGACAAAATAATTAAAATAGACTTGAGAAAATTCACCGAAAATCATATACATGACGAAAATCTACGTAATCATACTTCGTATAACAACAATCAATGCATATTTATAATTTAAATTAAAATGAAAGTATAATATTTCTTTTAACTAATTGTCATTTCATATAGTTAAATGTAAATTAATTTTATGTTATGTAATTGCAAAGATAAGAAACAATACAGCAAGAGCAATGTAAAAAAAAATCACGCCCACACGTCCTGATGGAATGCCATTAATTTGTGAACACTGTTGACTGAACAGTATTACAGAAATATGTTAGAAATATTCACACATCTTGAATAAATCTCTTCGCCGTATTCGACTGGCAATAAAATAATCAACAAGATTATCGTTTGACCAACAATTAAAAATTTTGCCCATCCTGTTAGGTAGGAATTAAAGCGTATCATGTGATGGAGAAACCAGTGAGTTGACAACCCTGATTTCGGCGTTAAACGTCGCCGGAGACGCCAAGCTATTTTGCTTTGCACGCTGGCGGGGGCCGGCACAAAGAGACCGTTGCGTACATAGACAACCAATCTCCGTGTCTCAACATTGAACTGCTTTCCTGCCAACGCTTCTTGCGAAAACGGCATGGTTTAGATTTTAGGTTAGAAAACTGATTTGAAAGCAAGTGCTTAGAAATGTACGTATACTTATTTTAACCGATTTGTTACGCAGTTTGATTAAATTTAAACTGGTAAAAGTATTTTATTAATATAATAGTGCTTGTCGTTTAAAATTTAATATATAAACAAACACGATTATCACTGTTGACCATGCGACTTTGACAGTTGTGTACGATTGTGGTAGGTTAATGTTGGGTACATGCGCAGAAGACTAATAAGCGGTCTACCTCATCTATAAGTCTATGGTTGCGTACTGCGCCCTGCTCTGAGGAGGCCGCCTGCTGACTCACCATGCAGCCAGATACCGCAGCGGAAGATTGCACCGCGCGGCTATCTGCCCTGTTCCGCCCGCATGCGTCAGCACCTCCCCGTTACAAGCATGCTCACTTCACTGTCAGCAATAGATATGAGCGTTAGTTAAGTCTCAGCTTCACCCCTTGTGTAGAAATTATTCATTTTCGCGTCATAATGTTGGATTAATAGTAATTACTGATAGTGTACGATTGTAAAAAGATTACACTTAGCGAGTTGTTTAATATTTTTTAGCGTAATTTTAATTGTGTGTTATCAGCTTGTTGTAAACAGTCTAGAACACATTTNGCGTACTGCGCCCTGCTCTGAGGAGGCCGCCTGCTGACTCACCATGCAGCCAGATACCGCAGCGGAAGATTGCACCTCGCGGCTATCTGCCCTGTTCCGCCCGCATGCGTCAGCACCTCTCCGTTACAAGCATGCTCACTGCACTGTCAGCAATAGATATGAGCGTTAGTTAAGTCTCAGCTTCACCCCTTGTGTAGAAATTATTCATTTTCGCGTCATAATGTTGGATTAATAGTAATTACTGATAGTGTACGATTGTAAAAAGATTGCACTTAACGAGTTGTTTAATATTTTTTAGCGTAATTTTAATTGTGTGTTATCAGCTTGTTGTAAACAGTCTAGAACACATTTNGCGAGTTGTTTAATATTTTTTAGCGTAATTTTAATTGTGTGTTATCAGCTTGTTGTAAACAGTCTAGAACACATTTATATTTTATTAATAAGTTCTCGACTTTTTACAAGGAGATAACACACCATTAAAATTACTCACAAATAACTGTTAGTAATTACTATGAATCCGAAATTATGACGTGAAAACGAAGAATTTCTGTAGAATGGGTGAAGGCGAGCCTTAACGTAACGGTTATAATAAACTGCTATAATTAGGTAACGTGTTGCACGAGTAACACGTTCCATTGTTTATACCGCTTTTTTTTTTTTAACGTCTTGGATTGCCTCATTTAAACCAACGCTTGACTACTTACTGCGCATGCATAAAAGTTATTTTTCGGAACGTCTGGCTTGTAACTGTTCCAATTGCCCCCACTACACCAACCAATTAAACCCTACACGTGCGTGAATGTTATTTTTAGGAACGTCTCGACTGGCAACTGTGCGCATGCGTAAAAGTTATTTTTTGGAACGCCTTGTTTGTAAGTGTGCGCATGCGCGAACGTTATTTCTTCAAACGCCAACCTTTGGTACATTGAACAACGTAATCGTTATTTGCCGGAACGTCGGTACAGGTGAGAAATGTTTCACAGTAACCTGTTACAAAAATAACATGTTGCTTACTTGGAACTGGAACGATGGAACGAGTTACACGAACGTAACTGTTTGGCCCATCCCTAGTCAGCAATAGCGGCGCGGCAGCTTGCTATGTTATGCCCGATTCACATGTACGCCGTTCTCGCCGGACAGAGAGCGGGAAAATAGAAGAGCCAATCGGAAGCCGTCCTTATTTTCCGCGCGGGCCACGCCGATATTTCTGCTCGCTGAAAGAGCTGACTTCGCCGATATTTCCCAGAAGTCAGCTGGTTCACATATTTTATATCACAAATTTGTTGGATAATCAACGTATATTTATGTAATAGTATATAATTGTTCACGTATTCTTACACGACGCCAAGGACGTATATGAGTTCGTGACGGATGGAGGTCTTAGTAAAAATAAAATAACTAAATTAGATTTTTAATTTATGAACACAGCTATTATTTACAACATTAAACTACGTCAAATTCACTATTACTCTTGTAATAATCCGTGAGTGCAATATTTAATATCCGCCTCAATTTTAATTAAAGTCCTTATCGCAGTCTCTCTATTAATTACAGTTAATTCAAACTCATTATTTACACGTATTAAATTTGTCTATTGCCATCGTTCCAAATGCCTATCAATCTCTCCACCACTCGTTGCTTTGCTGTCTCGTCGCTTCGCTGTCTTCGTACATCCGGTGCTTAAAGTAGAGCAATCCTCCAAACTCCATGTCGGCTCTTTTCTTTTTTTTTNTTCGCTGTCTTCGTACATCCGGTGCTTAAAGTAGAGCAATCCTCCAAACTCCATGTCGGCTCTTTTCTTTTTTTTTTACTAACTATCCTATTACTAAGTGGTAAGTGTTGTCCGGGGGTAGGTCTGGACTGTGTCGCGTCTCAGGGCTAAGCCCCATACGCCTATATGCCCGTCGCGGCTAAGTAGTCTCGCTGGCCCATCCTAGAAAGTTACCCGCACCCCGAGTCACTCTGAGAAGCTATGGCAATGACGAGTGCATTCTTTCAACAATAATCCTGGAAATTCAATACGCTGAAGATCAAAAGCGCACGAGTCTCGATAGGCTTATCTGGCACACGCGGCGGCTCGCCTTTGTAAACCGCCGCGCAATCCTCGTGTTACAACTCTGCCCTTGGCAATCGTGTTTCGCTCGCCCGAGCGGGGTGTGGCAAGGGAAGCGATGCAGAGCAGCAACATGTAACAGTATGCATTTATAATGAAATAAGTGAACATAAATGTTAATTGTATTCAACAGGCTAGGAACAAAACGAGTTTTTTTTTTATGGGAGAGTTTGACATAGGGAAACTTTCCGCTGCTAGGAGCGCAGTGTTCCAAAGAGGTCACCTATAATTAGAATTTTAAGCTACGTGACTAATAAAAGAGAATGATTTCACTTAGTTACGTAGTTATATTAAATTTACAATTATTATGTTTTTTAACATAGAAAATAGAGAAAATCTGGTACACATGCAACACTAGCGCCTACCTACTGGTGAAAAACTTAAGTTGCCAAACTAAAAAGCATTGAGTTTCCCAATCCTGAGTAGAATAAACCTTACTCGTATTAAATAAACGTAGTTTAAAAATAGGTAATACTGAAGTGTAAAGTATTTTTGGAAGTATAAAACGAAATTAGCCCCTAGAAAATCATTTATTAACAATTCTTATCAAAATGAAATAAATAAAATAGTGTACAAATATGACGTCTTCTTTGTGTCTTTGTTAAAAATAATAAATAACTAAACAGCGTGGTCGTAAATAGCTTGCAACCAAACAACAAAATGGAAACGCAGAAAAATCTGCTTACATGTGAACGGCAATAGGTTATGTACGTTCTGTAAATTTGGCTGATCGGCGTTAACTAGAATCAAGCTTTATACACACGTCCCTGTTGGACGTCTTCCTCTGAGGAGTCCTGCACACTCATGTGCGGACACCAAAACCATATGTGCGTTTCGAGGATCGCCCACAATCCTACCAACGAGCAAACGACGTGTAAAAATCCTCGTAACTGTTCGTTAATCATAAATTTCGTTTTGAGTACTTTATAGAGAGCTCTGCTCAGTTCATTATCATTACTTACTATGTTATTCCTTCTCATATCAAATAAATAACAACAGTGCCTCGATTGGCACTGTCAAACTTTTACAAACACAATATTGCTACAGTAGCGCCAATCTTAGAATTTTTTTCTTCACTCTCAAATAAGACGTCAGTAAATGTAGGCCGAAATCCGAGCATCCAGCTCTCCTTTTTTCCCCTCTAAATGTTGATTTCACAATTGCTTAAATATCCACGTGCCGTTTATAGTTGGACTTATCCATATCTCCACGTTAATATTTTTTTTTTACTTGAAGTCTGAGATGATGTTGCGCAGGGTTGTATAATTCAGCATTTCAGAGGTGTTGTACACTGCGTAACAACGCTTCGGTATAGTAGAAATATTAATATATTGATGTGAACTTTGCACAGACTGCAGACTTTTTTTAAGGAGTTTGAATTAACTTTGGCGTAGACGGCAAAGCTCACGTGCTTTAATTTCTTAAGGGTAACATGTAACCGTTTCGTTTCCCTAACCGCCAGTGGCTAAGGCAGNTAAAGCTCACGTGCTTTAATTTCTTAAGGGTAACATGTAACCGTTTCGTTTCCCTAACCGCCAGTGGCTAAGGCAGGTGGGATCAAATCCTCGACCTCCATTTCACACGAGACATAATTTTATGCAAAAACCAAGTGAATAGCAAAATAAATGTAATTGGTCCGAATTAAAATGTTTTTGTAGTTTTACAGTAGTACCACACCGGTTTATTTATGCGTTAAAACTGCATTAAGAAGTTACACATTTTCCAACCTGACGCACGTCCCGCTGTAACGACGGTAAAAAAATTTAAATTTAAATTATACTGAGAAATTCTGTACACTTAAATACCTTCATAAAACATACAATAATATTCCTTGTATTGCAACGTTACAAGACATATATTTGTAATGACATGGAATTACTGTTAGTCGCTAAATCAAATTTACAAACTATTACTCTCTGTGATGAGCGTTCCCACTTAAAATATGTGACTGTTTAGGAATGACATGTTACTGAATAATACGTGTTATGATATCGTTATTAAAGAAATTAATCTGCTTTTTAAAATACTTCATTAATAAAAAGACTTGTGCAGTTCTGAATGTTTCCGCTGCCCGATAATTTCTATAACCAACCGAACAGACTGCAATAAAATTGTGGCTGTAATTATAGTTCCAACACAAACATTTATAACACAATAAACTGCAACTGTGCAATCCGTGTGCAGACTTTTAATGTAATTCTATAGTGTGTAGTAATTCTCTCAACCAATAACTTTAATTATTTCAGGTGACATTGCTATAGTCTTGCCCGCGTTAAACGATATTATCATACAAAGTAGTCTTGAAGTGTTTTAATACAAAGTGGTCGTTTGGTGAAATGCTTTGAAGCTCCCGCCTACCCGGTGCTTGAACTGCGTTGTAGGGTGTTTTAAATATGCACTCATTTCTCTACGAAACTATTAAACGTTCGTCCAATGTGCTGGTCCTACGAAAAGAACACATACATCAGACGATGGCTGTTGAGTGCTTTCAAGACTTCGCGACACCACTTCAGAGTACGTACTTCAAAACGGCTAAAAACTGTTTTTTCGAAGCGCCGTATTTCAGAATGTACGGAACTACTCAAGAGTCCTGCACTGAACCTTCCTACAGACTTCCCACCAATAAAATAACAGGGTCACCGTTGAAAGTCCCATAGGTACACGCAGTGCGACGAGAACACTGCACGCCAGTTGAGAATTCTGTGCTTAGCGGCGGTGACGCACTAGGTGTAACAACTACGTCATAAGGATTCTAGTCTCGCTGCTGCCAAGATTTTTTTTTTGAGAATATGTCTTACAATTCTCTCATTAATTTATAAAAATTATTTTCGAGATAAAAAAAATTAATTTATTTCTTATTGTCAACAGTGTAAGCAGACAAACAAGCATTGCATTGTTACAAGAAAACTTTGTTTTATAGTCTAACAGAGGATTTTTTGATGGAAGGGTTTCCAAGGATCTTTCCTTGGTAAGCATGTAAGNAACTTTGTTTTATAGTCTAACAGAGGATTTTTTGATGGAAGGGTTTCCAAGGATCTTTCCTTGGTAAGCATGTAAGGACCTCGACCGAACTGCTGCTTTTCTCCGTCTATACAACGAAAGCTCATCAGCTACAAGTCTTGCAGCTATGAAACATCGCAGAGGGTAATTCAAGCAAGTGACGGCCAAGTGAGATAGTGAAATATTTCAGCTGTAATTGCTCAACTCTTAAAACGTAAGTGCGGAGAGGAGGGAAATGCCCGTATGAAATCAGTGGGAGATTCCCCATGTGTTCATTCGCGAGGTTGCGTTCTCACCCAAACTGGTTTGCTTGAGAACGTGTGAGACTTGTTTGGCAAAGTAACTTGCCTACACCTGCTTCATTTATTAAATTCTGTTTTTAACTTGTCATATATTTGTTTTAAGTGTTGCTTTGCTGTGTTGTACTACCCAAATGTCAGTTACTTTGGATTTCATAATAATGAAATACACTGAATGCTGCAAACTCTGAACGTTCGGAGGAAATAAAATATTTTTGAAATGCCACCCATAAATATGGAACATTAACAAAATACTATAATTGATTTTTTAATTTGGTTAAGATTCCCTGACTGTGGATGTCTAAAAATTATTTTTATCCATGCAGTATACGGTTCAGCATGTCGATAATATAAGCAATACACATAAACAAAAAGTTGGTCGCGTATTTCTTGCATAACAATATGTAACCTGTGGTTTTAATACATTATGTCACATAAATACCAAACAAAATAATTTTAAACAATTGAAAGAAGACGTGGGCATTGTGATTAATTTTAAGGGGCGTCACAGTAATACAAAAAGGATAATTGGCGATTGTCCGTTTAGCACACGTCTCTCCCACCATGGCGATAAAGGTTCGATTCCCGGCCATTCCTATGCCGTAACTTTGCATGCGAGAAACGTGGCGAGCCTGTAGTCGATAGTCGGTGCATTCCGGCGCTTGCCACGTCACGAATGACGGACACGCACAGTACATGCCACACACTTCAGATGCCCGTCATCTAGGTAGGTAATCACACCCCTTGGGGAGGGGGGGGTCACTCTGTGGTACACATCAACGCGCTACAATGATTATAAATAGTTACATAAAACTTACTCTATGTATGCCGTGAGTTAAGCTGGACTCGCAACACTCCGTCGCATCCATCAGTTGCCCGTCCGTCCGGCGGGCACGTGATCTTCAGCCTATCGCGGGGCAAATTTTTTTTTCTGTTCGTCCGTCAAATATTTTCTAAACTTTAAACTTTCGACGGACGGATGGGTCACCCCCTTCTGACGACATTCCGTAGACGTGAATACGCACTTTGAAACAAAATGCAAGGCGGTGGATATGTGTTTATTTATATTTGTGGTAAATTCAGGAATTTTAAATGAAAACAATAATTCAGTATATGGCAAGTGGATTAGCTGACAGCGTGTTTATAAAGAATACAGCCCCGACTTGACGGACCAGCTGGTGGCGGAAGGATACGTAGTCAGATGTAAACAGTGGCGCTACTTTCGCAGACCTGTCAGAAAGTGGCCTTCTTATACAGTATGGACTATAACGTTAGAATTGCTTAAAAAATATTCACGCGTGTCTCACTTTCTACGGAAACACCTACCCCGCTACAGCCCGGTAGCATCCCTACCGACGTCCATCTCCTGGTAGTCCGCATCTCCACCTCCCCGCCTCTATCATCTCCTGGTAACCTGCTTCATTTACCAATGCTTTCATTACTTGTATACAGGCTGTTCACTGTAGAGTGAGCACTTTTGAAATCAAGCTTTGAAGTATATCACTGCTTGTTGACTCTTATTCACGATGCATAAAACACTGACATGCAGGCTGCCAGTTCAGTTGACGGCGAATTGTGCGAGTAAAATAGTTCCTAGTATTGTCGTATTGTGAGTTTGTAATGTTTGACTTCATAGCAAATCCTGTCGCTGTTTTGTTTTCTTTATACACATTAGCTAACCAATTCACGTATTCATTCCACTAACGCATGCTCAATTTACCGCAAACATTCCATATCAACTAGGGTAACTCTGTACCAACTGAGCAATTTAATTTTAAATGAAGAGTTGAAGATACCCTGCACACTGTGTTTTAACCTCTTAACGCAGATTGTTTCGCATATGATATATACCTGTTTCTTTTTTAAAACAAAAATTGCTATCTATTTTATTAATCTCTACGCACCCAAAACTCTCTACCTGGGTAGCCGTAACATTGTGGTTGTTATCTGGGTACTATTATCTATGACTGAAATTGCCATATTGTTTGCAACAGCATATTTCAACTTTGCCGAACTTCAAGCTTTCTCAGAATTATATTACAGGTAAGATATTACTCTGTTAAATTGTCTACCCTACATTTAGTATATTTTATGAATGTTTATAATATTTAGATTATATTTTTTACTTAGCACTATTGTAAAAAGCCATAAATATTGTTTGTATCACATATGATAACACCAGCCAACAGTGGAATATTATTGCTAGTTCTAAAAAAATGTTTATATTATATAACTGGATTCATTACTTTGTCTTTAGTAAAATTAAAAATGGCATCTACTCGATATACTGAACGAGTACATTGAGCGAATAAAAGTTCCATACACTGTGAAGTCAAGTTTTAAGCGCAGACTCCCGAAATCAGTATAATGTGTATCCTCTAACAAATCTTTTAAATTCAACCGAAATTTCACATGCCTAGCCTATCCCTGTACCTACGTCTCCCGTTTGCTCAGGAATTTTAAACCGTACAGAATGGAAATTGACCACTCAAGATGTAGGCTACTCTTAAGTGCCAAATTCTGTAGCAAACATGTTGAATGACAAATTATGTAGTAAATATGCTGAAGCATCAAATTCCTGTTAAAGTGTTCCTGATTAGAATCAAACTAGGCTTGCTTACAGTTTAAATTTCTGCGTACGTAAGATTACAGTAACTACAAACTGTTCTGATGTGACTTCAGGTAAAAAAAAAGGGGGGTGGGAGACCCTAAAACAATTGTAAGCTTGGCTGATGAGACATCGAGACCCTGTGGTATTATGTAGACTGCGTACCTCCTTATAATGCTTCTGTAATCCCTGTATTTTCTGCGAGCTAACTTGCTTTGTACAATCATCACCAGCTTCCGTTATCTTGGAAGATTACGATACTAAAACGAAAGTTTATTTATTTTAAACGAGGCGGGGATTATTCGGGATGCCGTGGGATCTAGATACTAACCAGGAATTAACAAAAGATTGATGAAGGCCATACCGAAAAGAGAGATGTCAGTGGTTTGAAACAAATTTCCCCCCCTTTTTTTTTTTACTCATACCTAAGTAACTTTCCTGTATTCCGGTAGCAAAACACACTGCAGTCATCGAAAAGGTTTTATTCTTGTCTACTACGTAATTTCTCACTTGCCTAGAATACTCGGGGCATCTTCCATCATGATCATTTCCGTTGACGTTAGACAATGCTCGCAATGGAAGGACGAAGTGATAACAGTATATAAACCACATATCCTGCAACTGGGTTCCTCTGTTCACACACAACTAAAAATGAACGTTCCCAGAGCCTGTTCATCCAATGAAACACCAACGTCTTATCAACTAACCAATCCTGTCGTGGCCGCTCTACAGCACGTCGTTCATTTCTCACTCTAGGTAATTATATCCATTGTTTTATTGCTAATTAAGGCATACGCCCAAATGTCTCATAAAATGCGTTGCGAGTCTAAAATTGTTGAATATTTTGTGGTGGTATTTAAACACGTAAAGTTTCGTGCCCTAAGACAAGTTTCAATTTCTCATTTCAACTCAAGAGGATTAATTTATTGAGCGTGAAAAATGGCCAGAACGGGTGCTTAAATAATCAGTTTAAGGTGTTAAATGTTCTGCACTCTAAACTTGAATCAGTGAGAATTGAGCCAAATCAGTGAAAACAGTCATAATTTAGCAACTGATAATCAGTGCCAGATATTTATTAATATAGCGATTGGATTTCACTGATTTATTTGTGATTTCCCACTGCATGTAAAGAATGTCACTGCTATAAATCACTTGTCCCCAGTTAATTTGCTTGATTCGCCGGTCCTTAACTGGCTTTCAGTGAAAGATTTTTCACTGATTGATGTCGCTGATTCGGATTTAGAGCGTATATAAAAACTTCAGCGTTGTCTTTACACACGCATCTTATTTCTATCCTTAGTAGCATGCCATAGAAATACAGGGGTTCTATTTTTCGTCACGTTCAGGCCAGTCGCCGATGAAAAGACTACGCCGGTTGAGCGCATTGCGCGTAGAGGCGATCCGGCAAAAGGAGCTAACAACATATTGGCTGAAGAGCTTTGGCCGGCTCTTAACATAGAGGCCTTGAGAGCCGCTGAGGGAGCAGCGCCGGAGTGTGGGAATCGTGTCGGACGATGCGGCTGGTCTTCGTGATCCAAACAAATACTCCCTCCTTTCATCCGCTGATGCATATACTTAGAAATGTTTCCACGCCCACGTACACAGTGGTCAATTAATGTTAAACCGTCTGGGAAGAAAAAATCTAACAGAATATTCGACCCGCTCACATCTGCAAATACGACTGTAAACCTTCTCTCATGAATAAAATATTTAACCCTTGTTGCGACGGGAAAACCTAAGACTATTTTGCACCGATTCATATATACTGTGTGTGTATATATATATATATATATATATACACACACACACACACACACGCGCGCGCGCTTGAAACCAAATTAAGGTAAGAGAAAACAGGCCACCCATTACAGAAATAGGGAGGAAAAATTAACCAGTAACGAACATTAGATATTTCACTTCATGCCCCGATCAGTGCTACGTATTTATATTTCCGAATCGAAGCGATATTCCGAGGCGAAAAAAACTCTAGAATTTTAAGTTGTATTAATCTTGAACCTTCAGAGGAAACGTCTATTTTTACACACCAAAAACCTGACGATTGAAAAGAAAATAATGTCCAGTATCCTAATACAATTTTTTTTTTAAATTACAGAGTACGCGTCATAATATTAGAGCTAAATACCTATTCTAAAACAGTCCTCAGTTCTTTATGAACCTGCAGAGATACATACGCATGTATTTTCAGGTATGCCAGTGTATCACATAGACATACGAACGATACATTTTCGAAAGGTCACAAGCGAGAGCTAAATCACCCATTATAGGTGTTAATTTCTTCGACCTACTTCGTGCACCTCCATCATGCCCAGAAAGAGTTATAATGGTTTATAGCAAACTTGCGCTCTATCAACCCCTCGCGATGCCATGAAGATACAAAATCCCGTATAATGCAAGTACATAAGCAATATATTCACAAAAAAATATTTAAAATACTCATGCTTACGCACATGAAGTTTATTATCCATGCAAAATAAAAAAGGTATTAGGCTGCAAGAGAGTTTACTCAGGTCAGAAGGCCTACTGCAATCTGCGAAAATATGAATATTTGGGCACATCAGTTCAGGTTCCCCAGGCCCATTTTGCAACGATGATCTCTTCCACGGTGTCACATAAGAGGGGGACTGCAGTGGCTAGAGCTCTCGTTTCCCATCACGAGTACGCGTACAACATACCTTTCTTTTGTACGCACATTTTCGCACAGGAGGTGCACCTCAACACCAGCCCATTATTCACTAGGCCTCTTCCCCCCAACACGACGAGACAAGTTCGATTCCCGACAAGGCCGCTCCCAGATTTTAGCACTTTCATTCCTCAAAAACACTCCTTCCTCAGTTCGTTTGTTTGTCAAACAAAACTCAGCAGACTTAAAAAGCCCGAAAAAGACACAATACTTCAAATTGAACCATATTTTCCCGTTTTCTAGTTCAATTTTTCTCTGAAACAGACCCTTGCATTCGATTTTATACGCCCCTGAAATAATAAGTTTTTCATAAAAGTAGTAGGGTACGGTTCAATAAATTAAAAGTGCACATCTAAGAACACACAAATGTATAATCCTACTTTTTCCACGCATTCAATCTTTGCATTTATCTCATGTTTGAAGATGATGAATAGTACACAATGGATTCATTCGATGTAACCCCTTTCCTTAAGTTCACCGTTGATTAAAGACATCTCCTTAATGTGCAAGACAATCTTGTCTCAACAAGTTCATTGGGATCTTCAGGAAATATGTAGTCGGTTCTTGTCGTCTTCTGCATTATTCACGACACTTTCTTCAGCAGAGCCGGTGAGTTGTGAGGACGTCGAAAAAATCGCCACTGTTTTAACCATCAACACTGTCTACATTATCGTATACATGGCCCTTCCCTTTGTCGCAACTTTTCGAGCTGGAACGAAATTTCATCTACGCTGATGAAACTTAGGAAAAAATATCTCACAACACACAGTGAGCAGCGTGGCTTCGATTGTGATTAGGTGGGGTATTTAAGGAGGAGCACGTTATGAAAAAATAGCCTCCCACGAGCCCTGATATGTAACTAGTGAGATAATCGTTGAAATACTACTGCCGTCGATACCAAGCACGATGGAAAAATATAACTTTTAATATTTACGAAAAAAAAATGTAAAATGAAAACCTTACTGTCGGGTATAACATAGATCACGATCAGATCATGAATATATGATGGTAAATATGCGTCAGATCGGTTTTTGACCATGGATATTACGTTCAGGCACATCCTCGTGTTTGTTGATGATGCCCTGCGCCCTAGGGTGAAAACGAGCCCCTGCTTACGCAAGTAAAAGTTCTCAACATCGCACCTCAGTCCTTCACCAGAGATAAAGTAATTCTTTATTCCATTAGAACGACGGCAGCAATAAATGGAAGCCATATTCCCAATGCATAAATATTTACAAACTGTTCTGTGAACACTGCGATAATCACCATCCCAGAGAACCACGAAACGTGGCGGTNATTTACAAACTGTTCTGTGAACACTGCGATAATCACCATCCCAGAGAACCACGAAACGTGGCGGTGGAGATCAGGCTCCCTTTCTATACTGATTATTTGACGCCGATACAGAACCGGACACGCTCAATACTTCACACCATCCTCTCGACAGTAGTTGCACAGCTACCAGAGCGCACGCCTCCCATCAAGGCGAGCTAGGTTCAATTCCCGGCGGGGTCGCACCTGTATTTTCGCGCATGTGGGATACGTGATTGATGTCATTGCCAACAGTATCACCCGTAGTGGGCTTGGCGATGTCCGGCAGATTTTCTCGGGACACTTGATCTTCTTCGCCGACCTAAACGTCCTCACCCATTTCAGCTGCTAAGCTCTCTCTCAGCTCAAATCACACGGTGTCTCCTGAAAAAAAAATGCACTGGTGTGGGTGGGTGGGTTCCCACCACGATATTTTCGTGCTTTAAAAAAAAACAGCTTAGTACCGATTTTAATCAATGCAGATCACTGACGAAAAGTAACAGACGCATGAAAAAAATTTGATTTTCTCGAGTCAGNGTACCGATTTTAATCAATGCAGATCACTGACGAAAAGTAACAGACGCATGAAAAAAATTTGATTTTCTCGAGTCAGTTGTCGGGAACGCAGTTCAACCTACCAGTTTTCCAGTGAAAGATATCGAGGTTCTAGGAATTTGTCGGCCGAGAATAAGTCAGCTCATCACTCAGAATGGAAGAGCGGTCGTCCATAGGAAGATTTTTACCCGTTTGATTCAGAGAGAAAATACGGATGTTTTATAAATATATAAAAAAAACGTGGAAGCATCCTGAGAAAACCCTGATACTCTGTTCGCATCAGCAAGGGCCCCGAGGAAAATATAAAACCCGCAGATACCATCACCTATGCACTAACATATATTTATATTAATGTATAATATGTTTAGTCATATTTTTTAATATTAGCATATAATATGCATATATATATATATTAGCATGTAATATGCATATATATTTATATTATCTGGTAATGTGCATATATATTTATATCATCATGTAATATGCATATATATTTATATTATCTGGTAATGTGCATATATATTTATATCATCATGTAATATGCATATATATTTACATTACCATATAATATGTATAGGCATATAAAATTTACATTTTACTATGTATAAATACATACATTTCTGCACTCAACGCCAATTTTCTGACATAAATTGAGCTTGTTGCCAACGTTGTACGATTGATTAGCGACAACTTTCTCAAATTAGATGTTCTGGAAATGCAAGGATAAAGAGAATGTCAAAGTCAACTGATATTAAAAAGTACGAGTACATTTCGCTAGGAAGTTAGCATAGGTATCGTAAGATTTCAGTCTGAGGTGGATATTACACACAAAATCCACAGTCATTTATTTCAAAGAATAATCCACACGCCAACAGAAATTCCACACACTGTGGTGTAATTCCACAAAGTTTGGTAAGACTGCTCCCGCGGCTCGCACTGGGGCAATGCAATGCGTGCTGTGCAGATATGCGCCACGGCAAAGCGAACCGAGATAGCGCCGGACGCACTGCTAATCCCTTTATCTCCGCACCTTCGTATTTAAGACTTTCCCATCAAACACTAGTGGATTACACGCGGCCGCCAGATATCGCCTCGTGGATCGCACCGTCCCAAGACCGGCCTGGCCAACTTGCTGAACACGCCACACACCGCGCGCGCTGTCAACTGTAAAAACTGTTCTGAAGCCCTGCTGAAGTTCTAATTCCAGGACATTTCTCCGCCTCATGCAAACATAGCTTAACTAAATCTAGAAAATTACACCACAGTGACAGCGGAATGACTATTTTTTTCGCGCTATTAATTTATATGTATAACTTTTACACTATACGTGCACGCCCAGTGCCTGCAGTTTTTTCCTATGCGTATTCGTCATTAAGCAACTTTTTTTTTTCGCGGTAATAAGTTTATTATCTGGAGAGTACGTAAGCCAATGCGAGTATTTCTTCTCATAATAGTGCAATGGCAATTTTATATATAAGGTCGGGCGGTAATAACTATATATGTATTCATCATTTAACATCCTCGTTTCCTCAATGTCGCGGTGGTCTGGTGGTAAATACGCTAAACTGCCAACCTAAATGGCGCTGGAACAATACCGCATGCTACCTGCATTTTTTTTTTTAGCTAACCTGCGCCGAAACGGGTGTGCGCAAGGGCGAGGGTCTCGCCTACTGCGCGTCGAACTTCGTCCTTAAGTGCTGCGCCTAAGCGGCAGACTTTGGACGTGAAGATGGCGGTCTCCGGTGGCATGCTCTAGCTTGCAGTGGGGGAACGACGGCGATGGTGCTGCACTCTGACGGGCGGTGGAGGGAAGCATGGAGGTGGTGCGCTCTGGTGGTTCTCACCTTCCACAAATCGAGCAAGAATGGCCCACTTAAAACATTCAATATCGTTGCTATACTGGGAGTTAATGACCACCTTCTTCGCCTTGATAATCACCAGCAAATCTATCCAGTTTGAAGCTCTCAGCAAGTCCAATTTGCTAATGCGCAGCTGGAGTATGTTCGTGGCAGTAAGCGTCGATCCGCTTCCCTTCCCCTGGTACTCTTCAGCCGCCCAACAGATCTTGCGTATGTTGGAGTCAACAGCTTCATCAATATCGGAGGTATTAAATAATGGCGCATTCTTCGACTTGAAGGCACTCTGGTCCATTTCATCATCGTGACGCTCGGGGTTCCCATACGCACAATACAGTCAAAGATAAAACTTGATTGAACTATGAGCATCGACTTATGCGACTAACTGGTTGATGAAGATTTGCCGCATAGTCACAGCGACTTAAGTTGCCCCTGAAGGCCGTTGCCGCTTCCACAAACCAATTGTCATTGAGTTCCCCGGCGCCAGCAACTATCCGCGGGTGACTAGTGGGTTGTTGCGCATTAGACGGCCCCAGCTGGGAGGCAGATGTGGACGCACTCGCGTGAGCTCTTTTCGCTGGCGGTGGAGCGGTGATGCCATTACACTCGGCACTTTGTACACGCAGACTGTCGGCGGGTGTGAATTGCCTCACACACTTGCTGCACTCCAGGGTTTCAGCACCAGGGTTCATCCAGCAGCCACGTCCATGTCGCCTTGCAACCCCAGTGCGAGCGAAACTCTGGTTGCAGAACGTGCAACGAGTTGTAGGCTGCCTGTACATGTGACCAGATGTCTGTGCGTGTCATCCGTGCAGGCAAATGACGCCCCGCGCTTTTCACACATAAGCGGCGCGGCCCTGAAAGGGTTGACCTACAATTACGCACATGGTGCAAGCCATTGCGACGATCGGTAAACACACTATCGCAGAAGCCGCACTGCAGTGCTGGAGGAGGCATCGCATGTGCTGGCGACGATGATAAGGAAGAAGAAGAAGAGGTAAATGAGACACGATCGGCTTCCAACTTGGGAAAGTGAAAAGCAATGGAACAGGGGAAACCACACGACCTCGGTCGTCTCAACTGGCTGGTCTGGTGGAACGCGCGAAGGGCTGATCTACGCTGGAGGACNAAGATTGTGACGATGATAAGGAAGAAGAAGAAGAAGAGGTAAATGAGACACGATCGGCTTCCAACTTGGGAAAGTGAAAAGCAATGGAACAGAGGAAACCACACGACCTCGGTCGTCTCAACTGGCTGGTCTGGTGGAACGCGCGAAGGGCTGATCTACGCTGGAGGACCGGGAGGAAACCTGCAGAAAATGCATACCCCTAATCTAGCCTAAAAACACGACGTTTCCGTGCCTCACAACTAGCCTACCCTACCAACACACTTCATTTTCACACGATACGTGCCGTAAGAGCGAGCCGTATCGATTGAGTACCCACATAATATAGCGAATGTAATAAAATTACCTAACACCCATATTACATTAAAAGTAGCAAGCTATGCTGTCACAAAGGACGCATCTTCGCCTAGGTTACCTCAGTGTACTCCCATCTCGCACCGTTACATTCCGTCGTAGCTCCGTCCGCACTCCACCTCCGTACAGCGGGCGGGGCGACTTGCCTCCTGCGGCCGTCACACGAAGGTACGGAGTACAATGACGTAGTATTACTGCCAGCTATAGAAGCCTCTGTTCTAATTGACTCAGATTCTAATTTGGTAAAAATAAAAACTAATGAATTATTTATACGTAAGTCTTTCTTTTTCTTTCAAAACAGCAACGAAAGAAAATATTTTTATGTTGCCAACTCATAAAGTCGGTATTGGTAGATAAATGTGGTCTTTGAAAAGTTTCAAAGTAAGCAGCACACTATTTATAATATTTATTCCTCTGTAAAACAGCTGTTTAAACAATGGCGACAATGCTGAGCCGCATTCACGAAGGGACCTCCCAGTATAACACAGACACAGTCGCTTAAGAGATGCTCAGTACCGAACACTGCATATACCATAGCCACGGTAGTTGCCTGCATTTAAATTCGCACGGCATAAAAGAATTATACACGAGTGAAAGACATGCTAGGTAGAGAGAGATACAATTACCAAAGGTCTTGACTGTAAGATGAGGCTGACGAAGTCGACGGCGAGGAGGAAGACAGTGTGTAGTGCTGAATATAGCGTCATCTGAACTGGTGTGTACACAATACTGCGTAGAGAATGTCAAACCCTCATACGCCACTGAGTGGCATTGGTGTCGTGCGACCGGGGGCCTTGACTCCCATAACTCACAGGGTGTTTGTAAAACAAATACACTCCGACCCACATACTCAAATCATTGGGTCGGCGGCGGGGCACCGTGTACGTGTTTTGTTGGGCACCGGACCCGCACCAAGGCCGTTGATTGGTGTTGCTTATTTTAAAGTAAAATTACGTTTTTTGTGTTCGGCGGGAGAGTGAAACCCACCTTCAGCCTCCCGGCTGGAGTGAATGTCAGTGTCGTGATGTCTTGTCTAACATGTTGGCCTGTTGTGTTCAAGTGTGCTAATTAATCTCGCACATAATGAGTAGAATCTACCCGACTCTGTCTCCTCCCTGGTATGTACCAGGAGACTGAAGTGGGCAGGGAGTGGCAGCGGAGACACTTGATGTAAAGCGCGTGTGTGTTGTGGTGGCAGGTGATGTGGCCGCCGAGGGAGGAACTGCTGCGCGGCGTCGAAGCGGCCGTCGTCTGCTACGACCTGGAGTGCACGGGGCTCGGCCTGAGCGAGGAGCTGCTGCAGGTGGCCGCCTGCGCCGGCCCCGCAGGCCCCAACTTCTCGTGCTACGTCGTGCCGCCCTGCAGGAGCGTGTCCGACGGCGCGGCCGCCATCACCGGCCTGCGCGTCGTCAGCGGAGTGGCCGGCAGGGTGCTCCACGACAGCAGGTCACCGCATCTAACCTTCACGCAACCTCTCATATAGGCTGTTCAGCGTCATTCCAGCACTTTTCTAATTAAACTTTCTATCATGTCACTGCCCCATACTAAGGTTTATTCTACTCAGGTTGGGAAAATAACCAGTTTTATTATGGGAGAGTTTGACATAGGGAAAATTTCCGCCGCTAGCTGCGTAGTTTTCCAAAGAGATCACTTTAATTAAAATTTTAAGCACCGTGAAGAATAAATAAAAAAGATTTCACCTAGTTACAAAGTTATAATACATTTTATTTTTGAATATTACAGTGATCCTGTTTTTAACATCTAAAATATAAAAAATCTGCGACACTAGCGCTTACCTAGTGGCGAAAATTTTTAGTTGCCAAACTTTCAACATTGATTTTCAAAGTTTGAGTAGAAATAACCTTACTCATACATACACACATGTATACATTTTAACTGTCACACTTGAGTGGCATGCGCCCAGTAATGTTAACGACTCAAGGGAAAGTAGTTCCATGTCTTAGCGTCGAATTAAATGTGTCCGGTAAACTTCTGTGAATGGAGAAATTATTTCTTTTGCTTTCTGTTTTTTGATGCACTTAAGTGTAAGAATAAGCTAATTTCTAGAAATATTTACTTTTCTAATATTTCCATCGTTTAACTAAACTAATCAGGCCCAGGGCAATGTTAATTTTGCATATGGTGGGAAAATACACATGCATGCGAGTAGATTTTAAGCAGGGCTTTTAAAAGTGCTCAATTTGCCGTGAACAGCCTATACATGTTTTTCTTTATGTGTATGTGTTTTTAAAATCAGACCGACACGTGGGGCAGCAGGATGGAAACGGCAATGCAACATTTGGAGGGTGGTCCATTCCGACACCACAACTTAAGAAATTTCGCAGATTCGTTCGGTGACAAGCTGGACTCCACTACACGTTGCGTATTCCAGCATCAGTTAGTAGTTCAACGACGATTGCTCTGGTTTAACCCCAGACCAGGTAGCACGGGATTCGTCACTTGCTTTCCTTGCGCGTGTGTCGTTGATCGAAAATCTTCCAGAGCATCAATCCGGGAGTGACCCGGCCGGGAATTGAACCCGGTTCGCCTTGGCGGGCGGCGAGCAGGCCAAACCGCGGCCCCTCCGGACAAATAGTGGCAGAAACACAAATGCAAACGTGTACGAAGGTTAATTTGGTTTCACATGAGTTCGCGAATTTTTCGGGTCTCTACTATTAACATGATTGGAATAAATAAGATCTCGTTCAATCGGTTATGCGACTATGATGCTAGCACGGCCTTGAGTGGCGCCGCGTATTCGAGAGCCCGGAAGAGGGGGNTGCGCGAAAATGTCTGGGCAGTATACAGGATCGCGACTCCGATATCGCTAGCTCGCCTATTTCCGAACGAAATACCACGTCTAAATCTGTGTATTTAAACCATAAAAACAAATCATTCATTTCGTTACTCTGATTTCATTCCCGTGTCCCAAAGACGCCGTATAACGCGGACATATTCACGTAAAGCTCACGACCGTGTCACCGACACAGAAACGCGCAACGAAACTATTAAAACAGGTCGCTGTATCTTAAATGTGCTACCCGGAAACGGGTAAGTCTGCTATAGGAACATGTGTTGAACTTTTATATACAGACTTTTCAACAAAATATAATAGGGTCGCCAGTTTCACAGGTGCGTGCAAAACGACAAAACTCTGCACACCAGTTAAAATCCCTGCGCGNAAAAAACTCTGCACACCAGTTAAAATCCCTGCGCGTAGCGGCGATGGCACACTTGATGCGCGTGTCAGTGTAGCCCTTATCGCTCCCATTCTTTTGAGCCTCAAAAATAAAAATAGCTTCAGATACAAGATCCATTTTGCCAAACGTAAGTGAAAGAAAGAGTTAACGAAGGGAAGGACTCCGCGAACAAATAAGACGAGAACAGGACAAGTACTAGGAAGCACCTGTGGTCCTGGAAATCGTTTAAACATCGACGACAAACAATCAAACCAAAATAAAACTGAGAAGAAAATAACACAGAACACCCACAATGAAAATCAATCAGGTGAATATAATATCACGGTGGTGATAGTCTTCCAATATAATTAATGGCTGCTGTAGTTTTTCTGTTGGATTTTATTTCCCCTTTTGATGTGGATGTTTTAATGATTGCAAATATATACATGCATGGCTTCTTTTCTTAGTTGGGCCCTTTTTTTCATTAATTTATTTTACTTGTGAGTGGNCTGCAAATATATACATGCATGGCTTCTTTTCTTAGTTGGGCCCTTTTTTTCATTAATTTATTTTACTTGTGAGTGGAAATAGACTCAGTCCACTGATATTGTCTTATTAAACGTATTATATCCGCGCTCAGAAAACTGTAGTTAATATTACTATACAGTACCTAGTAACTTATAATCCATACACATGTGTTCTGTTAGATTTAAGATAGTTACAAAGTGCCAAAAAAAATTTTTATAGAAAATATTACATATTTACGCCATATTATCGGTAGTAATTATATTAAACTACTAAAACAAATTTAGGCCACATTTTTTAAAAGTAATGTGACGATTAGCTATGAATCTTGCTTCGTATAATTTTCCAAAAGTTAATAAAACACAATTATTGGAGTTGGCTAAATTGTCTAAATTACTCTACAGACGAGCACACTATGGTACAAGAAAACTATATATGCAATTCTAGTGTCATTGAAAATTATTGAAAGCTGTAGACAAATATTTTGAAATCTGCTTGAAACAAGTTACGAAATAAAAGTTCTCCTAATTACTTAATTTTAGGTTTAAAAATTAATTTCNTTTGAAATCTGCTTGAAACAAGTTACGAAATAAAAGTTCTCCTAATTACTTAATTTTAGGTTTAAAAATTAATTTCCTCACTAGGGCCGCGGTGGTGTAGCGTTCAGAATGCTCACCTTCCACTTAGGCGAACCTGGTTCGATTCCCAGCGGGGTCGCTCCTGGATTTTCGCACGTGGGAATCGTGCCGGACGNGGCCGCGGTGGTGTAGCGTTCAGAATGCTCACCTTCCACTTAGGCGAACCTGGTTCGATTCCCAGCGGGGTCGCTCCTGGATTTTCGCACGTGGGAATCGTGCCGGACGATGCCGCTAGTCGGCGGGTTTTCTCGGGGGTCTCCCGTTTCCCCCGCCTTTGCATTCCGGTGCTGCTCCATACTCGCTTCGCTTTACCCTCATCGTCTTTCAAGATCTCGCTGTTAAGAGCTGCCCAAATCTCCACTCCACTTTACAATTCCCCCACCCCCCTCCCCACACCTTCTTTTACTTGGCAGGTATTTCATACTTCACAAAAATATAAAATACTATGCACGTACAGCAAATAATTAATCTCGGATTCTTGGACAGCATTACAGGACATGCTTACGGAAACGTTTGCTCGTGGGCACGAGGAGCAAGGGAGCAGTAAGGAAGACTCCATGTCCCTTCTAGTGCTCCATCTCTGCTACTACGCCCTAATAACCGAACTGGCTTGCAGTCATTTAATCCTGCTGCGTGTAACTGCAACTTTAAAAGCTACGTCCTTATAAGTGTATTTGTAGAATGCCTGTAGGAATGTTCAACATCGGAACTCGTCTTTGTTTTGTTACTAGCATTCAGTATTATTTCGAGATACAGCTGTCGGAAAAAGGCCGGTTTTGGTTATGTTGGAGGCATCCTAAATGGTGATGGTTAGCGTAAAACTATCGTTAACTGGCGATTTATTGTACACTCTCTATGTTTTTTTTCTCAAAAAAAGTAAATGGGCACGCAGAGGGAGAGTGGGTAGAGTGCTCGTTCTAGCTGCAGAGTATTCCAACATTTGACTGTTTTTCTGCCAATAGCACTATCACAAGCCACGTGTATAATATTTGAGGCTAGAACACTGTTTATGGAAGTTATTTGAGATTTTCTCACACTTCTCTAACATAGTTTTAATGCAGTTCGACATATTGAAGTAAGTCTGAAAGTGTTTTATTCTTGTAAAGTTGCGGGTCTATTGAAAATTAAAATGTAAACAAACTCGTTCATTACCGTTGACCATAAAACTTTTTGACAGTTGTGTTGGCCATAGGCGAGTCGAGTCAAAACGCGGAAGACGAGAATCGGTCTACCTAATCCTTAGTGCATGAATGGACGTGGATATTTTTTATGAAAGGCTATTTCAAAAGTCCTTAACCCATTTAGACCGAGCGTACACAATTGCGTAAATAACGCACGTGTAGGTAAGTTTGGGTCTGTACTGCACACTGCGAAGCTCAATGGCCAATGATCTTATCTGCGGGTAAATTATTCGCAAACCGCCCTACTGCTCTGGGTCATAATTGGTTCATATAACTAGCCAAACATATAGCCTACAGTTCATTGGCTTTTACAACAATACAGGTGTTGTGTCGACTTAAGCACAACACGCATCTGCTTACAACACCTGAAATAGTAAATTAAAGTTGCTCTGAAATGGTTAATAGCGATTGAACCATATGCAAACTGACGCCTTGATTTTAATGTGTCCGCAGTGTGGTATATAGGTATAGGCTATTCACGGCAAAGTGGGAACTTTTTACGGCCCTGCTAAGTATTTTCTTTCAGCCAATTTATACCTTTCCGTCACTTTTTGATATAAAATTGCCATGTGTCTAATAAACACAGTCTATACATTTCAACACACTCAAGATTAACATCTGAGGCTGCAATAAAATATATTTATTAGTGGGAGGGCCTTTAAAAGTGCTCATTTTACCGGAAATAGCTTGTATAGTCCTCCGGGTTTCTTCACAATTTTTGAATCAAAGGTTTGAAAAATCATCTCATGTATCACAAGCGGGTTTATACTTCAACATAAAAGTATCTTATTTTTGGCTGCAATAATATAAATTAAAAATTTTCTGTTATAACTAATATGAATAAAATGGAATATCAAATCTTATTTAATACAGAGAAATATAATAAGAAATAAAATTTCTTACCTAGTAAGAAATAGTTAGCATGCGAAATATTATTACACTGAAGAGCACAAATTGGTTGCGTTTTCCTTTTGGTGTTATTTTCTAGACTTGGCTAAGCTTTGCTTGTATGAGGTGGAGAAATATCCAGGAAGTAGAACTGTAGCAGGGCTTCAGAAAAGTTGCAAGTAACCGTGAATGGACTGTAGTTAGGTTGACATTTGCTGTTTCGTGACTGCCGACTATCGTCCTCCCTCCTTTGACAGGTGACGGCGGCCCGAGGCTGTGTCGTCGCAGCGCGTGGTTAGTTCCCACGCCGCTTCTCAGACTCCTCTGGTGGTGTCCCGGCGAGAGGGTCGTGACATGGTGACAGTACGACAGTTCTGTTTCGCGGGAGGGCTTGTCCATGTTGCTTCCCACGCCTCTGTACTACATCTTCCTCTCGTAAACAACGTGACGTATCTGCGCGAGAAGTCGCAGTTATTATACACGACATTCTAGATTGTTGATGTATTGGAACCTTTTCACACGCCAGTTTTTTTT
>NQII01004956.1:17340-73057 GCA_002778355.1 Clitarchus hookeri | reverse complement strand
TCACCCCTTACGTACCTTATTCAACTGTTATTGGGAGTGGTACTGCAAAGTGGAGGGATGGTCGAACAGCAGGAGCCTAATATACTTAACCACGTTCACTGCTTGACTGTGATTGTCAAGTTCTTGTTCCGCACAAACGGCATCCCTTATTAGCCGCAGCTGAAGAAACGCATGACTTTTGGCCTAACACGCGTTGGTAGAGGAATCAACAACGGTGATTACAATCACGTATGCTGTATGTAATTGTGCTATTATTTTTGTGTTCAACACTTCGTGTTCCTCATCACGGTGACCACGTGACGGTATTGTTGGTAGCCCGCCAACCACTATTTGATTGGTAGCGTTTCCTTGTCCATCTATATATATTTTTTTTACTGTTTATCTCACATTTCTCAGTTCTACAAAGTAATCTCGGTACTTTATCCTTTTTTTCCTCGGGCGTTTCATATAAATAATTTAACACTAATATATATTTATAGTTTTTGTACCATTTTTTTTCTTTTCAACTCCTTTTGTATCGAATTACCGGCAGATTACTGGTTTGTGAAAACATATATATTTTTTATTCGCCTCGTGTCTCAGACGTTGGTTCGCACATTGCCTACAAAATTGCCAACATCTAAGTTTTCAAGCAGTAATGTAGGAATTTGTTTATTTATTCAGCAGACTCATGCTTTTATAAACATTTTACCGTTACTTGAATACATCCCAGTTGTATTGAAACTTGGTCAGAAGAAATTTACAAACATTTATAATTTATATAACCTAGTCCAAGTTAAGACTTATTCTACTCAGTTCGGGAAAGTCAATGTTAAAAGTTTGGGAACTAAACATTTCTACCTGTAGGCAGCATTCGTATCGCGTGTTCACAAGATTTTTTTCGTTTTGTGTGTAAGCAAATGTGATAGTTGCAATTTTCATAAAATAAATATAATTGCTTTAAATCTTCCTAGTTTTAATTTGATTGAAACTTTGTAAATTATAAACTTTGTTCTTCGCACTAGAATGGAAATTTAACGAAATATGCTCACGTGTTTAATATTCGATCGTAAAACTGGATTTAACAAAACTGTGGCTTACAATGTTACTTGATATAAATCTGAAAACTGAATCGAAAAATCTCTTTTGATGACCGCTATATTTACTCGTATTTCGCTATTGAATTCGTAACTTTTTCTCACTAAAATATGCTTGTTTATAAACGCTCAATTCCAAATACATATGTATGTTTACTCTTGCAGAAACCACTGGAGAACGTGAATAGGAGTTAAAATAAAATTAATGCTTAATATCCCGTGAACTGGCTAGAAAGGCCACCATTCCAGCGGAGCAAAGGTAATGGTGGCCTATCTTGTAGGAGTCGGTAACAAGCGCTTTAAGTATGCAGATCATTAGACAAGAGCTACACGTTTCAAGTGAATTTGTGTCGGAGATGAGTCGTTTTTACTTATTTATGTTATAATCCTGTCGAAAAGCGAAGCAATATTTTACTAACCAATAAATAGGCTACGCCAGTTTTGGTCGTAAAAGTTAGTGTAGAATTTTTACGCCTCAAATTTATACGTAGAAAAGCTTGAAAACAGACATTTCTGCAGTTATAGTTGGCCCTAAACAGCTGTGCCGTAAAACTGAATCATCTATGAGTGCTGGGCGTTCAACGTCTTAGACAATAGAGTACGCATGTCACTTGCGCAGTAAACACATTCAGTGTTAAAATATTGGACTGCATTTTCCAATAGCGTTAGGTATCGAAAACAACGTGGATATGAATTTGAGGTAAGAACTTTGTCTATGTAACTAATTGCTGTGAGATGTTTGTCTTAACACAGTTTTATACAACTGTAATATATTAAAGTTAAATTATTTTATTTATATAAAAAAATTTGGCGTGTTGAAAATTAAAATTTAGACAAATACGGCTGTCACTGTTGACCATGTGATTTTGACAGTAGTGTTGACGAAGGGTAAGTAAAATTCGAGGACATGAGGTCTACCTCGTGTTTAGTCTGCGCCGCCGACGACACCCCGAGTTTCAGTGTAGTTGATTGTGAATTACACGACGACCACTTCGTGACTTAACGCGATCGTTACACAGCTCTTGCCCTGTTCCGCTTGATGCGCTGTGCCTTGCCTGCTGTTAATTTCCCCGAGATCGTTGATTTTCGAATTGGTGTGTTAGAAATACGTTGAAAATATAAAGCAGTTCGAAAAAAATGAGGAATCGCAAGTCTTCAGTGCTTAACTGTACAAAGTATTGGAATTCAACCCTCAAAATAATGTACACCCGTTTCCAACTGAAGAAACAGTAGGGGGGAAAAGCTTGGAAAAGTTGCCTAGACAACGTTTACCTTGGCGAGAGAAGAAATTTTTGAGGAACCATGATGGCCAACAGCTAATACGCCCACAGCCAAAAGTAACAATTCCAAATCGAAAATAAATAAACGAAATCATGAAAACTCGCGAACATTCGAGACGGTGCAACACAAAAACGACGCCCACCTGGCGGTTACGGAAGAACAATTACTGTGACGAAGATGGGTTTCCTAGATTCGTAAAGTTGGTGACACCAGTGTAGCCAATAACTGAATTCATAGCTTTTCATCGTACTGATGTGCTCTGACGAATGTTACGTTCGCAGTATAAGTGTGACGTTTTTACAAAGTGTAGCTCAAAATAAGAGCCCGACGCAGTTAATGTGAGTGTCGCCTCTGTACGTGGCATACCACTTATTCGTCTTCTGCGCATGCGCCCAACATTGACCAACCACAAAGGAACCTCAAAGTCACACAGTCAGCAGTGATGAAAGTGTTTGTTTATATCTTAATTTTTTTAGGACAAGCACTATAATATTAATAAAATACTTTTACCAATTTTAATTTAATCGAACTGCATTACAAATTTGTTAAAGAGGAAGTATAAAAACATCTGAAAGCACTTGTTTACTAAAGTGCATTCTAACCTCAAATCCAAGCGACGCCATTTTTATTAGTCGTGTTTGTAGAAAAGCAGTTGAATGTTGGTACTACCTCGTCTTCAGCCTGTGGTACGTGGTTGATCTGTGAAATGGACGGTGGCTGTGGTTGTTGCTGTGCAGGACGGGCCAGAGGCTGGACGCGCTGACGGAGAGGGAGGCGATGCTGAGGTTCATAGAGTGGCTGCGGCAGGTGCAGGGTGACCGCACAGGCGTCGTCCTCGTCAGCCACGGCGCCATCTTACTCGACATCCCCGTGCTGCTGCTAGCTCTGCGCAGAAACTGCCTCGTTGACACCTTCTTGCAGGTCGACCACTAACTCTGCATCACTTGCCCTATGTTAATTAGGCGTTAAGCGATTTCCAAACTGTCATTTGATCGACATTAATTTTCTCGATTTTCCCTAGTCACTTATTCCAAAATATCTGGCCTAGTCACTCGGCGCAATATTGTTAGGCCTGAAGTCACTTGGTCAAAAATACTTAGCCTAGTCACTTGGCCTAGAAGTATTTGCTTAAGTCACTTGGGCTTAAAATGTTTGTCGTATTCACTTCACCTAAAATGTTTAGCTTAATTTTAGCGAAATATTTTTAGGCCAAGTAACTGCGACTGTTTCTTTACATTTAACTGGTTCTCTGTCGAATTTAGTTCCACCTTCAGAACTTGTAATACATCCCACCAAGAAGTTTAACATTTAAAATAAGTGAACTTTTAGAATCAATGTCTACGGTAAATGTCAGCTTAAAAAGAAGGAAGGACATTTATGGAATATTTACAACTTTCTTGATGGTTGAGCATATATAAGATTAGGCGTCTTCAACTCGTCAAACAAGTTCTTAGTCAAAATTAACAAGTTCAAGCAACCTCAATACCTAATTAACAAGTTAAAACAGCTAACGCCCAATCATGAACCTTTCATCGGTCGCAAAATGAACCTTACAGACCTCGTTGACAGCAGTACTAAATATAAAATAAATTCAGTTATTTACCCAAGAAAATGGTGGAATAATTGGCCTATGGAAATAAATCGAAATGACGTGAAGCCCATTTTAAAGTAATAAAGAATATGAAAACTGGCAAACTACATTTGTTTTAATATACCTACACTGTAAACCCTTTTCTGGTAAACCTCCTAAACTTTAATGGAAGTTTTTAACATATTTAGCTACTATACAAAGTTGGGAACTTCCTTACACATTCGACTGTTTCCTGAGCAAATGTAGGAACGCTAAGATGAATATATAAGAGAGAAAAAATTACCATTTCCGCTTTCTCACTAAGCGTATACGCTTTTGTGGCAAATTTTCGAATGATTTCTCAGGGTGTACCGATTGATGCCTTGAGGTTTAGAAGTTTCCATACTTACGAACGCCATTTGTAGTTTTTAATTTTCTCCGTTTATTTTAGCGATTACCTCTGTTTGAACAGATAACTTATGAAAATTTGTTGACCCTTGTTAGGTTAAGTTGACCAAAAACAAACTATTTACACGCATTCACAAATATAACTCCATAGGTTTTATTGCAAGTTGGTTGCGAAATAACTAGTTTTTGAAATGTTCTAAGTGCTGCGTTCTAGTAGAACCCACTGCTCAAAATGGTTAGAGGTACGTTGTGTTTTAATACCAAGTCAAGTAAATTGCTGTGTGTACTAAGGAATGTAAAATACAAATATTCTTAAGTTCTGCTTTTGGAAACGAAATGCCGAAATTTTTACAAATGGGTAGTAGTGTTCATTCTCATTGATCAACAACTTCATAATGATCTACTCACAATTGCAGGGTGATATTATGAGAGACATAGCAGATTGAGTAGTGGCAAAGGAAAAGTTAATGTCTAGATAAAATAATTTATTCTGTGCAAGTAGTTATTTTTTCTACTTAAGTGTTGGCATAAAGCAAATGGTTTCATTTGATGCATCGGCGTCTAAATCTGTGGTGAATACGCCCCACAGATTAAAACAAAAGAGCACTGGCATGTACGATGAACGTTGTATTACCATGCTTGTGCAGCAGAGTCAGTATTGGCGCCTGCTGTTTTGTGCGAAAGTACATGCTGATGCTTGCTTTGCAAACTGTGCCAAGCATCAGTTGCTGTGAAACCCCGTTTACACCGGAGCAAACAGAAGCGATCGCGTAGCAACGAACCGAACGTTCTCACGGGTGTAAACAATATGCGAGCGGAGCGCGGACAAGCACTCTGCACCCATGTTCGTTCAGGTTCGGTTCGCATTCGCTGATGACCTGCCTGCCCTTTGTTGATCTTTGGCAAATCGTCAAAGGATAATCGTGTTAGCTCATGTTCGGTGTTCGCTCCTCGTTCGCTGGTTCGCTTTTTGATGCTCATTCGACCGTTCCGTTCGCTCCCGGTGTAAACGAGGCACGAGTAGTTCCGAATCAAACAGGAGCGAATGGTAGCAAACACGTGCGAATGGTTGCCTTGCTTGTTCTCACGTGTTCGCTTCATTTAGCTCCGGTGCGAACGGGACTTGAAATAGGCGGTGCTTGTTTGATCGCCAGGTCGTCTGCGGCTTCAGTGACTCGAATGGGGTGTTCAGGAGCGACAAGTCGATCTTGAAATACTCCCTGCAAGACTTGTACGAGCGGTTCGTGGGCTTGCGGGTAGCGTCGCACCGCGCCGAGAAAGACGCCAAGGACCTGTACACCTTGCTGCTCAAGTACTTCAAAACGTGAGTTGCAGTCAGTCGGTTGTGCCATTCGTAAATGCACCCGAGCATCCAGTAGGTGTCACCTACTTACTGAAAAGTGTAGTCTATTCACGGTAAAGTGAGCACTTTGTGAAGCCCTCTCATTAGGAATAATATTCAATAAATATATTTTATTGTAGCCATAGACGTTAACTTTTGAGTCCGGTGGAATATATACACTGTGCTTATTACTTACATGGCAGTATTTATTTTAACAAGTGATGGAAGCATAAACAATGAGTGATAGGAAAAAAAGTAACTAGGGCCTCAAAAGTTCTCACTTTACCGTGAACAGCCTATACCTCATTTTTCAGAACAGGTAGTGTGTACCTGGAGTTCAGGATAATCCTGTATATTTATACTAAGGACTAGGAGCTAAGGTCAGAAATTATTTTAGTTACAGTGATTTAATAGCAGTAATTTGTTTATTGTGACACATGTAATTTTGAATTGAATACTTAAGTGATATTTGTGTTTTATTTGTTAGTAGGGATAAATACAATGCATGTTGTTTGTTTCCAATCATTAAGTCAGGACCAGCAGGGAGACGAGATGAGCGGAGGCTAATGCTCAGTATAACCGGTTGTCCTACATTTATGAACACACCTGATATTCCAGAAGAGATAAGGAGAGAGGAAGTGTGGGTGGAGTACCCTGAGAAAATCAGCCGGACCTTTGCAACGTCAGTCACATTTCCCACATGTTAGAACCCAAGCTGGGATATGCCGAATGTTCATCTGAAAAGTATAAAATAAATACAACAAATGCATTACAATTTTCAGGTGTGTCATTGAGGAGAATGATGTGTTAAGGTTTGATAACATTTATTTATACTTATAGAAAATGTATATTTAACAGGCATTAAGTTGTCTGTCTACATTGTTCATGAGTTGAATTGTAATGTGTTCAAAATGGAAAATTTTTAAAATTATGCTATTTAGACTATTCAAGATTTTTTTCATATGAAAAGAATGAGCATTTTGGACAGTTCAGCAATATATCACTACATGAATGCTAATCTCATTATTTTCGTACATACAACCATAGTAATTATTATGATTGGCCTGCTTGACTAAGGTTTTCTTGCAAAATGTGCTTTCTGGAGCATCCAGAATGGAAATACAATATCATAAAATTTTAATTAAAATTGTAGCAAAATATTCCACAGTATTACAAAATATATACATGCATTCTTCTTCCATATGCAACATAAACCGTATTATTCTGACAACTTTGGTTGTGTGTACTACTTTTTAACGAGTTCTGCAAGTCGTACAATCGGGCTCATTGCTCCATTGGTATAGGCTGTTCACGGTTGGTTGAGCGCTTGTGGAATCAACGTTTGGAAAATGTCGCTGCCCCTACCTGCACATATTTTAACGGGCAAGTCGCCCGACATGCGCCCAGTTAAGTTGGTAACAATGGAGATAGTAGTTCAATGTCATATCGTTAAATTAAAAGTGTTAGGCAAACATTTGTAAATACTGGGATTATTTATTTTACTTTCTGTTTTTCATGTATATTATTAATGCAATTTAAGCAAAATTTTAAAAGATATATTTGCTTTTCTAATGTTTCCAGTTCTACNTTTCATGTATATTATTAATGCAATTTAAGCAAAATTTTAAAAGATATATTTGCTTTTCTAATGTTTCCAGTTCTACACGGTCGTCACACGAATAAAGTGATCAGTCCATGGCAGTGTTAATTTTACACGTGGCAGCAGAATACACAAAGTGCTTACAAGTATAGGGAGTTCACTGTAAACTGAGCACTTTAGAAAGTCCTGTTTNATGGCAGCAGAATACACAAAGTGCTTACAAGTATAGGGAGTTCACTGTAAACTGAGCACTTTAGAAAGTCCTGTTTAAGATCTACTTGTAGGCCTATTGTGTATTCTGTCACTATATGGTCAAGGGTAACTGCGAAATTATTAGAAAAGCAAATATTTTTCCATTTTTCTTATTCTTACACTTATATATATTTAAAAAACCAGAAAGTAAAAAAAAAATAGTATTCAAAAAATGTTTATCTATACATTTAATTTTATGTTTAAGGTATGGAACTACTTCCCCTCTGTCTTTGCCAAATTTACTGGGCGCATGAAAGTCTGTGCTCCCGTTAAAATATAGGCAGGTAGGGGCAGTGAAATTTGAAAAGCGCTCACTTAACCGTGAACAGCCTTTAATGAACTCAGCTCGTTATGTAAAGTATACTGTGGTAAATGGAGGGAGAGAGTGACGGGGTGTGTCGCGGTCGGCAGCACGCAGCTGAGCCTGGGTATCACGGCGCTGGCTCGCTACACCTACACGACGGCGTGCATGCAGCAGTACGTGTCGTGGCTGGAGTCGGTGGAGCCGCTGCGGAAGCCCCTCTACCGCGTGCTCGTCTTCTGGAACAAGCGCAGCCCCAAGCTGCGCAACGAGCTGGTGCGCAACCTGCTGGCGGCGGGGCACTCGTACGACGACCTGCGCCGCCTCTACGCCGAGCTGGGCGTCTACGCCTTCAAGGAGCGTGTGAGGCGCGACGTCGCCGAAATGAAGCTGCTCTACGAGAGCTACCTCACCGACACCGGGGACCTGTCGGCGGACACCGTCGCCAGCGTCGTCTGCACGCACTTCCGCCTTAGCGTCAAGTGACTTACCGCTGAGCTCCCTCTGCTCTGTATGCATTTCTCGAGTATTATGCNACGCACTTCCGCCTTAGCGTCAAGTGACTTACCGCTGAGCTCCCTCTGCTCTGTATGCATTTCTCGAGTATTATGCCACTTTTCAAACAGTCAACTGCCATGCTAGTGCAATTTGTTTTGTGTCTTAGTTTCTTTAGCTTCCGTAACTAATTACTACTTCGGCATTGATAAGGTGCATCTCATTCTTGTATATTGCAGTAAATAGTACACTGCGTCACTCTGTAGCCAGATTGCCAACGATTGTCAGCAATGTGTTGAAAGAATAAGTACATGCATACAAAATACGTAACAAAAAATGTTCACATTGTATATGTAGTAGTTTATAGATATAAAATNACAAAAAATTTTCACATTGTATATGTAGTAGTTTATAGATATAAAATTGTTTGATTAGCTATCCACTACAATATGATAGTGAGACGCACTATAGCAACTACTACGCCACGAACTTGTCTAAAGACCTTACGACTAAGTCCTGTAGTCGCCTACAGTGCGACACGTATTAAGTACCCGGGCCGATGGCTTGGTAGGAGAGGTTCTCCACCCCTCCTACCAAGCCATCGGCCAGGGTACTTAATACGTGTTGAACAGAGTAGTCTGTTTCACAACATAAACCTATTCCTCCCACCGACCAAGCAATAAAAACTTTGAAATATTTCCTCGTACTTCACTCAATTTACTTGAGTATACTGCTACTGCTATGTATTTTGCCATGTACGATTTCGCTGTTCGTGTTAACTCTTAATACTGACAGCAGGTGGTTAGAACAGTCTTCAGTTGGCCTGTAATCAGCTTGTTCATGTTTCTTCGAAACTGTCTACACTATTTTTAATCTGCTGCATCGATAAGAAAGAGTGAAGTATGGGGAGGGAAAGAAATACTATTCTGTATATTTCCCAGTGTTTCATTTGAGTTCGTCGAGCAGTAGCAATTAGTGTGCTCGTAGAATTTTGGTATGTATATAAATATTAACCGACATGTTGCAGCTCAGTCCCTTAAGTATGGGAAAACAATTGATCCCGGCTATGAAAGCCTACAAATCTTGCCTTTAACAGAAAAATCTTGCAAGGAACATGGAAAAAGTGGGTTCTGTAGTCTGGTGTCATAGCATCCCATTTCTCGTTTTCAGAGGGCAGGCAAGCCACGACTTTCTGTGACCATTCCAACCATTTTTTATCTACTCATTATCTCTCGCTTAAAATATATTTTAATTTAAACATAAGAACAATTCATACTGAAATATTGCTGCTTTTATTTCAGTAAATATCTATAAATACAAGATATTTTTAAAAGAATAAGGCTAGCAGTTTACCGAAAGCTATTAAAAAATACCTTTTACAAACTGAAGTAGTGGCCGGCCTCTCTGTCTTTTCAATCCAGCGAAAGTAGGTGATTCACGCCTTACTCGGCGCATATCTCTGCTTTATGTTAATTTCGGTAGTTGTTGCATTTCCATTATTGACTGCCAAAGACTGAGCAGCCGTGCTTTCTAAAGTGCTGTGTGTGACATACTGCAGAACCATTTTACAAAGGGACCAACAACTTTTTTCATTCACATGACGTGAAAGTAATTTGACAAAATTCGTAATTTTATTTTTGTGTTAGGCATAATTCTTGATAATTGCATTACTACCGTATTCCAATTATTTTTTTCTGTATAGTTTTGTATGAGACTATCAGTCATCTCGTAAATAGCTAAGTTGTGAGTTGTCTCAAAAGAAAATTGGTCAGTTGCCGAAATATGGATTTGACTGGCAGCCCTCATCAGTCATGTATGGTGCATTTTTTATCTCGAAACTTAATGTTTCTCGATAACAATTAAATATGACTCAGTCATATTAAAGACTTACAAGTGGTAAGATTAATAAATAAAGACTAAAATTTAGCTAGTCATTGTAAAAAATCACTTTGCAAGTGGCATAAAATAGCCACTTACGGAGATGTAGTAGAATTTAGCCATTTTTATGTATGTATACAAATGTTACCAAAGATAAAGGTGATTTCTCCAGATAAAAGTACTTAATATTTTTAGTATACACATACAAGAATTAGTAACTGGTAAAAATGTATTCGTTTATGAATACTAACCAAATAATGAGATACGGAATTTATTCCTTTTACTTTTTAGAGTACATATTATGTAATGTTTCAACTTTTAAATTATACTTCTTAACATCATGGGTGTATCATAATATAATATCCATGCCAAATTCAATTTTTAAAAGAATTTTATGTAGTTCTTTTAAAAAGTTTTTAGTAGGTGATAGTACAATACAAAGTGCTTTAAATGGAGGGACAAATTGTGGTAAATTGGGAGCAATTATATTTTTGTATTCTTTTACACCTCGTGGTACTAAGTATACTTCACTGTAGCATGTTTTTATAGTCAAAGAGTATTAAAAAAGTGTTACCTGTGTACAACGTCTCGGTTGAGTGTTGAAATGTAACTATGGTTAGTGAAAATAATCAAAACAATGTCAGTTTAGTGCTGAAAAGTTAACTCTTCATATATTTTTTTTGTATTAGGAGTTTGTTCCAACAACCAGCTTGAAGGTTAGTTTTGTAAGACCCTAGAGAGGGGATTTAGTGTTAGTAATGTAACCTTTACTGTATTACACATATGCTTAACTGATTGTACAATGTTTTATTATGGATGTTACTTTTTTGAGAATTTAAAATACCTATTCATTGTACTCTTATAAATTCTCGAAAATGTAACCTCTATAATGAAACATAATGTATGATCTTCAAAATTTTGGCAAACAACAGACTTAAAGGTTGCAAAGGGGAAGAAAAGTTCGTTATTTTAGCAAACTGACTATGCCTGCCTGGTATACGAAAAGCCACTATTATATGATTACTTTCACATATGTTCTTAGACCTACGAAAGTAATACTTAATCATGTAAACAGTAACACATTTCCAATCCTTTCTCGCAATGGTTTGTTACGAATTTATTGTGAAGAATACATGGAAATTTTACTTTTATATCACATAATATTTTTGAGTAATAGTATTAATATTTGACTTAGCAATTAATATGTAATTTGTATTCATAGTTAGTAATTTTATAATGAAAATTGCAGAAAATAATCTTTATAATCGTACCTTTTTTCCCCTAAAATTGATCAACGATTTACACGCTCTCTTATGCCGTCTCGATGGAAGTTGATGTATTTCTGTGTAAATATTAATGACTTTGCTCAAGCGAAAAAAATATATATACATTGCCATTGTGTGTTCATTTTGTTATGTAGTCTTGTGTATGGAAATAAACCATTCATAACTACAACGGATGTTTTATTTGACTGTTATAAACACATTTAAATGTCAATAACTCAAATTATTTTCATGGAAAATAATTAAAATGTTATGAAAATCATAAAGATTTAATACGAATTCGACTTAAACGTCATGAACACAGGATGTTTGCATAATGTGTAATTTGAATGAACATTTTATAGAACTGACAAATCTATCTCCGTTTTAAAATTCTTTGGAGAATAATCGTAAGCGCCACATTTATTTTTTATTAAATTTTGTGAAGTGGATGTATACTTTTTTTAAATGTTGTAATATTACTAAGAAATACAAAATTAACAAAATAAGTCGCCATCTATTTATATTCTAATGGCATCGTTCTGAAACTATACAAGCATCAGCATGCATCAGTGATAAAAAACAAGACATCGCTACTCCTGGTATGTGAGGAGTGCACACACTCCCAAAGCACCAATTTCTAAGGGAATAATGTCGGAATGCAAGCGTTGCTGGGAAATACTTGATTTAGACTACTCCCAAAGCAATTCAAACACAGATGTATATTTTATGCCATTAATTTTTTTTTATGTACGAAGTCTTGTCGATTTTGATCAAATTATGATTGTATCCAAACCATGTCATTTAAAAATCAATATACCATAGATAGGGTGGACAGATTGTTGTCTTCTGCATGTGTCTCAAACTGGCTCACGATTTTCCAACTGTACTGTCAAAATCATGTGGTCAGTGTTGTGGGTGCCTCCATTTTTTTAATTGAAAGATGTGTACCGCCCTTATGATTCACTTTAGACCATAGATAGTTTATATTTAAGTTTTAACATTCTTTTTACGCGATTAACATGCAGCAGAATTTTGTCATTTAGAAAAATATGGTGTCCCTACCTTTATTTGTGCTGTAGAGGTATTGTCATTAAATGTACCGTTAATTTTGCCATACGACATAACACATTGTTGTAAGTTGTAGAAAACCCAGAATGGGACGTAGACACATGAGCATAAAAAATAATTAAGAGAGCAATTGTTGACTTGTCAACAAAAAATTTACCAGTAACATACAAAATATTTCAAAGAACTCTTAACTTAGTTACACTATACAAATATCACAACTACCAGAATAATGAACCAACATACAATGAGGATGGTGTTATGTAGAAAAGTATTTAAAAAATGGACGACACGAGGACAAAAAAGACACGACAACAGATGTATACATGCGAAACAATGGCTAGACCAAGGGGATTATTTTAAGTTATTCGTTTCGTTTCCTATCGACAAAATTATTCGTAATTACTAGAATTTTCGTTTCCTAACGAAAGGTGATATTCTAAGCTCATTCTAGTGTTCGTTTGACGTCACTGTTCGATATGAAACTCGAAATTCTAACGAAGCACTTCGGGCTTTCGTTACGGAGTTCTATTATTAAAACTTGGCGGGTGTGTGGTACAGGTTGTTATTTGTGACTGCGGAAGAAGATAATTGTAAAGTAATGTGCCTTCACGCTTTACAAAAACATAAAATTATATTTCAGAAAAAAAAATCTTAAAAGCATCGATTAACCTGTCTGTGTTAATTCGTGAACCACGTGTGCAGCGGTGTAGGCTTTCTATTGTGAGGGTATTTATTATTTAATTACAGTTGTTTATAATGAAATACGAGAACATAAACACTAGTTAATAAAATTTAACTTCGAACAATGTAGTTTGTAAATTAATCGATGGTAGCGCTCAAGTGTAACTAATTCTTGAGGTTATACAAAAAAATTCCTCTCTTGAAAATAGAGCGAAAATTCATACACTATCGGAATTAATACAATCGACTAGAAACACGACAGCATCTAGTTTATTATCCATCCTTATTTTATAATCTTGGTATTAAAAATAACAAACGAAACAGCGTGTTCTCAAGTAGCTTGCAACCAAACAGCAAAATGGTCATGGAGAAACATTTTACAGCCAAAGTTCTGTCTGCTCTCTCTTACCGGCGGCGTACATGCGAGTCCATTTAAACACACTACATACGAAATTACAGCATATTTAGGTATAAAAAAACACACGTCCAACTGAGTTAGAAAATAGTACGATGTCGACAGCAGATTTGACACACTTGAACGAAATATACCTTTTTCCTAAAATGCATTATGTATTTAATACTAACATTTAAAACACACCAACCGCAAATAAAATATTTTAAGGGTTTTGCTGCTTTGGTTTATTAATGTTTGCAGTCTTAAGTATTCATAATTGATGGACACACTCGTAAGTCAGTTAAAAGTTCATGTGCTTAGTATTGCCATCTTGCATTCGCTAACGAAAACCCGAACGTTGTCGAATGCTCGGGGGGCTGTATCGAAATATGACTTAGAATACGAAATTGCCTTTCTCGAAGATTTTATTCGTTTCGAGAGCTTTCGAAACTTAACGGATACGAAAAATTAACTTAGAATAAGCCACCAGGTGTATACACAGGTGATACTAGGACTACACAGATGAACTCAGTGGCCATAACTGATGTACACACAGACTGCACAACGATGACTACACAGAGAACGTAACGCACTTTCTCTGGCAAGAACAGGTGTGATGTTTCTGGAATTGGAACATGTTCTCTTCTTCAGGGGCACACAGTGACAAACTACAGACTGACGGTGACATTGCATAGTGATGTCACAGTGTTGTGGGTATCCCACCATCGTCCAGCATTCTACCAGGTGTTCGGAAAACGTGTTCCGCTATCAAAGAAGAGCGCCACGTGTCGGCCAAGTAGACTGCCAAAAAAAATATTTAAAAATTTAGTAATGGCTTAGTTTAATATTGTTCACGTTCGACCTCGAATTTTGCAAACACACCAATCTGTTACGTACGGAGGGGACGCGGTGGTGTAGTGGTTAGACTACTCGCCTCTCACTAAGGCGAACCGGGGTCGTTCCTGGACTTTCGCACGTGGGAATCGTGCTGAACGATGCCGCTGGTTGGCGGGTTTTACTCGGGGATCTCCCGTTTCCCCCACCCTTCCATCCCGGCGCTGCCCCGTATCTATATCTTCACCCTCGTCGGCTCTCAACACCTCGATGTTAAAGAGCCGCCCAAATCTCTTAACCCACACTTACAGTTCCGCGCGGTAGGCACGCACAAGCGGAACAGCGTCACGTGCTCAAAACGTACAGCTAGGCTCAAATATTGCTTTCCTTGCAACACAGCCACAGTTCGCTGTTGCTCTGCAAATTACAAGTTTGCTGAAAAAATTGCGTTAGTAGGGTTAATTTTTTACGATCAAAGGGTAAGAGCACTAATAAAGTAGCCTATACATTTGGCAACAAAAAGTATTATTTAGTTATTTACAACTATCTTGCACACAAGTACCCATGCATAAGTGACGAAGTAACTTTTTTCTTAAATTTTCTCAATGTTGCGCCGAGTGGGCGCAGTTTATTTCCCATACTAAACTTACTGTGCAGTGTTCGGACACATTTTGAAGCACACCATTCAGCATTTTCTTTCAAAGTGCCAAGTATCGAATTTCTTCAAGTTCCATGGTTAAGGCTGTTCGCGATTAAGTAAGCACTTTTGAAAACTACCTCGGAAAAAAGTCACTGCCGCTATGTGCATATATTTTAGCGGGTGCACAGTGTGACATGCGTCCAGTAAAGTTGGTCATGGTGGAGGGAAAGTAGCCCTATATCTTAACGTCGTNGCGGGTGCACAGTGTGACATGCGTCCAGTAAAGTTGGTCATGGTGGAGGGAAAGTAGCCCTATATCTTAACGTCGTATAAAAGTGTTGGGTAACCATTTGTGATAACTTAAATTATTATTTTCGTTTTCTGTTTTTTTTTAATCCATCAATGTGTAGAAATGAGAAAATTGGTAAAATATTTACTTTTCTAATAATTTCACAGTTTTACTATACCAACGCATGAATAAAGTGTTGAAAACCATGGTAATGTTAATTTTACGTAAGGTGGAAGAATACACAACTTTCATACAATTAGATTGTAAGCAGGACTTTCAAAAGTACTCACTTTACCGTGAACAGCCTGTCTATAAGAGGCCAGGACATTCGTTGAAATACACCTTCCCTCTAAAGAATTCTTTGATTACTTTTCAAGAACGACTATGACACGTGGTTAGGTGATTAATAAAAACTAAGGCTTATACCGCCAACCATGAGGAGAAACTGTTTACTGTACTACCACAGTGGATAAGTTGGTGGGTGGACAGGCACCTAGAGTGTAGGCAGCCACGCACTACGCCGTCCACGAACTTTCTATATGCTATTCACGGTAAAGTGAGCATTTTTGAAAGCCCCCTCATTTGGAATAATAGTCAATAAATATATTTTATTTTAGCCTTGGGCGTTAACTTCCGAGTGCGGTGGAATATACACACTGCGTTTATTACTTACGTGGCAGTATTTATTTAAAAAGGTCTGTAAAAGATAATAAATTGCTGAACGGCCTATGCGTATATTTCTGCTAGTGGGGAATTTTATTGTGCTGTAAATAACTCTGGCTCTTTAAGCTTTACACCTTTATTTAAATAAAAACAAACTTATAAACACAGTCTTTATACAGATGATCATGAAACACGCAGGCTGCTCAACTTCGGAGCAGCACGAGCGCCTCGAAAGGCTTGGGTGCGGGCGTGGCGCCGTCGAGGCCCTCGGTGGACAGCGGCGCCTGGCCCGGAGGAATCTCGAAGGTGAAGTTCTGCAGCAGCGAGGCCATGAACACGAAGATGTTGGACTTGGCCATCGTCTCTCCCATGCAGCGGCGCTTGCCTGCCGACACACGCCCCTCGACGTATTCAACACGAGTATACAGTCTGTTCGCGGTTTCCTCACACTTTTTGAATGGAACATTTGAAAAACTACCCCACGTATGTGGTTGCTTCCTAAATACGCCTAGTAGGTATTACTCTTGTAGTAACATAAAAGTACCTTATTTTTGTAGTTAATTTTAACTTTTACTTATATTCTAATTTAAATATAACATTTATTTTGTAATAAATACGAATAAAACAGAAAAAATTAGCTGTGTTGGTAATGCCAGGTAAGATATAGTTCTTATGCAAAATGATAATACACTGGTTGCAGACACAACCAGTGCGCTGTCCCTTTGGTAAATGTTATATACTTCGTTAAGCTTGGTTAGCATGAGGCAGAGGGATATCCTGGAAGTAGAACTTCAGTATGGCTTCAGAAAAGTTACAAGTAATCGTGAACAGTCTATAAATGTTAGACCAATCCAAAACACAATGATTACCACGCGTACAATCTGACTTATATTTGTTCCCCAAATGTGATTATTTTATATGGAAATAGGCCATGTATGTGACGGAAAAACAAAATACTAGAATTGCCACAACGAAATTATGTTTTCCACTTCTAAACTCTGATCCTTCCAATCTATTTTCTCATCCTGCAAAAAGCGGGTTAGAGATGACACATAAGCAGTCGTAGCATTAATTTTGTCGTGCAATAACTGAACTTTACTCTGGAAACTTGTGACATGTGACCACTGATTTTGCAAACGTTTTAATTACGGTTTCTGTCTCATCGTCTTAGCAATGCTTCGAGCTAAAACTCATTCTTCCCACTCCATATTCCCTCCTTCAGCCTGAAGCCAACGGCGCATGAAATTAATTAATTTTGAGACTGAAAATGTTGATTCAGGCTCTTGCCCTCGCGATCCACAACTTCTCTCGGTTTGTGCGTTACTTAAACAAGGAAAAGGAATACTTGTCCTTCTCTTATGTTCTGCGGTCGCCAGAATTGGATAAGCCAGTACATAACTGCAGGCGCTGCGCAACACATTTTATCGTGCAATAACGATGAATCCTGGCTACAGTTTGCAAATGAAGTATTGTTACTTTCGTCCCTTATGCGTTTGCAACGGTCACGCACCCTACCAAGTATATATATTTTAATTCTTGTCCCAACCCTACGAGAACTAGAAATCAATCATTCAGAGACCTGGCCAACTCAGCTTAAAGTGAGCTGATATTTTAGTGAAGTCTTTGCCGCAGTGACAAACAAGAACCCTTGCTCACACCACGCCTTTCGCTATAGCATCGGTTATTTTCCTACTGGCCCTCAGGCTACCTGCTGTGCCCCAGCACAACTTGTGTCGCCTTCCATATCTGCTGACCAACACTGAGATTACTCATTAATGGTTCGTCAGTGTTCGTTAGCACGCTCTAAGTTAGTAACGAATAACGAGAATTTACATCTACTTGTCAAAAAATCGAGTTTTTTTTAAACACTTGGCAGTGATACTCATTAAAATAAACGACAAAAATTCAAGCATTTATTTCTCTCTTTAACTTAGTTAAGCTCTTTATTTAAAAAAATTTTTTACATAAAAATTATTTTTGATCGCGAAAAACTGCGAGTATATATATTTTAAAGAAAAAAGTTTAAGTAAAATTTCAAGGTTGTGTTTTTACTGCATTATCTGTAATATATTTTGATAATACTATCATTCGAATTTGTATTTAAAGAACACTTCTTGTTTCATCCGTTATAAGCACTGTGCTATTTCCTGAACTTGATTCAACTCTGCGTTCTCGGTAATTATTATGACCTAGCACAAGAAAGCGCAATACGAATTCCGGTAACCATTTTTGCATGTCAGCAGGATCAAAATATTAAATGACGTTAACATTTGTGATCGCTGTGATCGCCCCCTTTGCTTTGCGATACAGTTGCGGTGTGACTTGTCGCTGTTCGAACTAACGATTGACCCAGAAGTTTCGAGATCTGTATACACCACAGAAACGTTAAAAAGTTCTCGAGAACCATGAGTTTATTTTTTTCAGTAGAAAGGCTGGTCAGGTAGAGAAAATATGGCTCCGGTGTAAATTCTTTAACCGTACCCGGGGGAGATGACCTACTGACCCATTTAACTCTGCTAAGGAGAGTAACTATAGACATAATCACTGTGCAAGCTGTACAAATAATCATACTTCAGGAGTCAGTTAATTTTTTTTATTAAAAAACTGTTTGTTGTCGTATTTAAAGATACCCGCATATGTTTAAATGCATAGCTAACGTGCATGAAATTTTCATTTTAGTAGCACCCCTTTGGTATCCANCCGCATATGTTTAAATGCATAGCTAACGTGCATGAAATTTTCATTTTAGTAGCACCCCTTTGGTATCCAGGATTAATCACGAAGGCACTTCTTTATAATCGTGTTGTTTATTGTAAATCAAGCGCGAAAAACGTTGTTATTTGCTGCTAAAATTTCGGAAAATAATTTCACTACAGTGATAATGTGTGTTGTGAAGAAACGTGAAAATTTACAATGCTCAACAAAGTACTGAAATAAAAGTAACTGTTCAACTTAAGATTTGCTTTCGAATCAATTAAAAAGCAAAGAATCCGTTACTGTAACGCACATAGTTTATCCACAGGCATCTGCCATAGTGTTTGTGTTCAATCGCGTTTATGATTCAATAATTTTATTCATCCTAACATTCTACGTTTCATGCTTGGTAATTTGGCTTTCCTTGGCCCTGGCAAACTTCAGAATGTATGTTCATTGCCTAAAAACGTCCACAATAATCGTAACAGTCGCGGAAGTAATTAAACTAATTTAAATGACGTCAATCAAACTTAGAAATTAATCATTATTTCGCTGTTGTATTTATGTCGACAAAAATTAAAAAACTAAATAAATAAAAAAATACATATGCTGCATGAATGCATGCCCTTAGCGCAGAGACTGATAAACACATTATGTAGTCTGAAGTGTGGCTTTTTTTGTTTACTGATATTANATGTTCATTGCCTAAAAACGTCCACAATAATCGTAACAGTCGCGGAAGTAATTAAACTAATTTAAATGACGTCAATAAAACTTAGAAATTAATCATTATTTCGCTGTTGTATTTATGTCGACAAAAATTAAAAAACTAAATAAATAAAAAATACATATGCTGCATGAGTGCATGCCCTTAGCGCAGAGACTGATAAACACATTATGTAGTCTGAAGTGTGGCTTTTTTTGTTTACTGATATTANATGCATGCCCTTAGCGCAGAGACTGATAAACACATTATGTAGTCTGAAGTGTGGCTTTTTTTGTTTACTGATATTAATACGTAATTATCTTAACATCAAATCGAAATTGTTCTCTTATCTGTACGTTACACAGTGTTTATGGACAAGCGTCGAAGACGAGCTTGAAAAACTGCTATTTTCTTTAGCTTAAAATGAAACCATAAAAATTGCAGCTACATCCGCATTCGGGTCAAATACCAGATTTCCTGACTGGAAATAAAGATTGCTCTTTATCACATGAAAGGGTGAGAGCATATTATTAGAGTTTTCGTCAGATTTAAGCCCACAACTAATGAGGTATAGGCTATTCACGGTAAAGTGAGCAATTTTTGAANATTAGAGTTTTCGTCAGATTTAAGCCCACAACTAATGAGGTATAGGCTATTCACGGTAAAGTGAGCAATTTTTGAAGCCCTCTCATTGGGAATAATAGTCAAAAATGTGGTTTATTTTAGCCTTAGACGTAAACTTCCGAGTGCAATGTAATATAGACACACTGTTTATTACTTACTTGGCAATATNTTTATTTTAGCCTTAGACGTAAACTTCCGAGTGCAATGTAATATAGACACACTGTTTATTACTTACTTGGCAATATTTATTTAGAAATGTGGTTAAGGGATAAAAGATTGCTGAAAGTAAAACGTAACTAGGGCATGAAAAGCGCTCACTTTACCGTGAACAGTCTGTACCCAACTTACCGATGCCAAAAGGCGTGTAGTAATCTGGCACGAACACTCGTCCTTCCTTGTCTAAGAAGCGCTCTGGCCGAAACTCCTCTGGGTCATCCCACAAATCCGGGCTCATGTGGGCTCCATTCAAGTTCGTCACCACCATCGTGTCCTGTACATTAAAAAAAAAAACCTAGTGTGTGTATTTATCTATAAAATTTATCTTAGAGCTCTAAAAGTGTCTGTGTGTACATTTATTAAAACGTTGCTCTGATTCACTAATTTCTGCCAAACTGTTTTGCAACCTGTTTGTTTCAAGCACATCATCTAAACTTCACATTTTAAGGCAGATAACACGTTTCCGCAGTGCCCCGGAAAATAATTGTATAATATTAAAAAACACCATCATTTAAAATTCGTAAAAAAAAAATTCAATTTTCCCTCAAATGTTTACAATTTATTTTGTAAATAATTGTGATTCTAAGCTTTAATTCACTAAAAAATTATATAACAAATGTATAAAGCTAGAAACAAAACTTTGTTTTACACATATGTGTATAGAAGCTGTCTCACCCAGCGTACCGAGGCATGGGTAAGCATATACGATGTAGATGACCGTGTTACTACCAACAATTGGAGCATGTTTGAACCTTCGTGTGCGAGTGCTTTTCCTAGGCACGTTGCACATCTTGGATTATTACTACGTTCGTGCGGAGTTGTCATTTTGGCCATTCACATCCAAAGAAAATGAAACACATAAGACTTGGAAAAAGTAATTCGTACATGGTTCCTATTTCATGAGTATGTTTTCAAGAACAATGGGCTTATTGTATATTCAGTTCTTATTAAATATGAATTTAATATACAAGAAGTCCGTTGCTAGTTACGCCATGTTTGATTTCGCTGATATTGCATTGGTTGATGACCACAAGTTCTCAGAACAGCTTACTCACACATACATTACCAACTTAAACCATACCTTTGGTATGAAATAACCTTGTAGTTCAGTATCTTTAAGTGCCCTATGCGGAATGGCGAAGCTTCGTCCAATGAACATCCTCACAGACTCGAGAACCAGTGCTTCTGTATATGGCATGCTGAAAAAGGAAATAATTTGAAACATATTTTAAATTAACATTTTAATTCTTAGAATTTAGGACAATTGCAGTGTAAGTTATTGGCAGAATTTTAAAGTACTAAAAGAAATGTAATTTTTGGAAAACCCCCATTATAACTAGACACAGCACAAGTATACTGACGTTATTTTCAACATGAAGCAGATACTGTCCAAGGGTGGAAAGATTTACGACACGTCTAATTTTCAGCCTTAAAATTAATAGATAGAGGCAAATTTACCCAAAGACAATACAACGTTCACCTCCGAACCAAAATGTTCCAAGTTTGAGTTTTGAGTAAGCCGCGAGTGTGTGAGCTGTTTTCCAGGCAGCATAATATTAAGGCTCTCCTTCACCTGTTATGCAGAAATTCTTCATTTTCTTTTCATAATTTCAGTTTCAGGAGAACACTTTATTAGAGAAAATGTACATTTTACAAGTTGTTTAATATTTTTGTACTTAATTTTACTACGTACTATTTGGTAGTTTTTAAAAGAGAAAACGTACTGGTATTTTAACATTTACATTGTACTAACTCTGGCAAATTTTTACGTTGATCATTCAGATTTCATATCTGCACAGCAGAGTATGGCAACCAGCTAAAAGTCTATAGTAGTATTTGTTTTATTACGCCTCACAAAAATTTAAATCGGCTTAAAATGAAATAATCAGATGTAGTGGGTGACGCCGAGATTTCAGCTAGCTTAGATTGCTGTCCATCCGCCGCTATAAGAGACAGCAAGAGATTCCCAGAAAGACAAAGTTGTCTGAAACATACTGAAGAGGATATGTGCCGACTGGCAGCAACTAATGGAAGAGTTGTGGTGAGAGGACATATGCACACTGCTACAGTTTCCTCAGCTGATACAGGTTCAGACTGGAGGCGCTATAACTTACCGCCGGTTTTTAGATTCTTCTACCGTAGCTGAAACAATCAAGTTTCATTTCGTAAAACGTCTGTAAGATCTGGTCATGTGTATTACCATGCTCTAATAAAAACATTAACATTTAAAGTGTATACATTTGTATCATTATTAAGAGTCAATAAAACTACCAGAAAAACAAAATGATTCCGAAAGATTTCACTATTTCTTTCCAGGATACCATTTTGTTATAACTTCCTCTATTCAAAATCAAATTCTGTAGGTAATTCCTTGCACATAATAATATCCTGAAGCAATATTTATTAAAATTTTAATCACTAAAGTTTTTAGTATTAATACATTTTTGTCATTAACTGTAAAAATCAAAGTTGTTCTACAAATGTCTCTAGCTCAGCTATTTCTGTCAGTAAATGTTTGAGTTGTTAGTTTTCTATTTAACATATGACTGGTGGTACGGTCCTAAAAAGAATTTCTTGATAAACGACTGGAGAAATGAGAATTGTAAATTCGATAAATCCATCGTTGATCTGACAGCCACTGTGCGTTATTTAGCATTGCTTAACAAGAGCTGTTTCAAACAAGGGTAGACGATGTAGCCAAAAAATTTTATCTTTCATATACTCTTAAATATTATTATTATGCCCAGTGAATCTGTAGTAAAGTTTTTGACCCTAGGATCGAACTTTTGGATAAACGTTCCTATGGGATAAATTCGTAGGAATACCTTCAATACGAGAATATATTCATTTTCCATTTCCAATCTACTAAACTCAAAATACTTAATTGTTGCTTATATGCCTATCACAGCGTGGTAAAATTTCTGACGTACAGGAGTTATTACTTAGAATGACTAAATACTACATAGTATGACAAATTCAAATGTTAGTATTCACTTGTAACAGTAATTCAGTAGTTCACGTAAACGTGACTTCCCTATTTTCAGATTATTTAAGAGACATTTAACACACAAAAAAGTGTGCTGTTAGTAATATATAAACGAAAAACTTGTCATGAAGCATTTGAAATATGTTTTTGGCATTAAGTGACAAACATTTTTTGATGAGAAAAATTTTATGGTGACAAAATGTGTAATATTTTTGGTCAAACGTCTTTGGCCTGGCACTGATAGTTCAATATAATATAGAAGCAGGTGATTTGTTATTCTGTTTTTTTTAATGGCACTTGGCAAGACATACACAAGGACTTGTAAAAGTTTGACTTGTGTTTGTGATTGCCCCGAAGGAGTAAAATGCATGTTTGTAGTTACTGGAGAATAGGAATGTGAAGCTGTAATGCAGTTTTAAAAAATTTGTAACTGATTTTCGCTTGCAAGCTTACGAAAGTAAATCATATATTCCGTCCTTCACAAAGTGTTTCACCTGAGCCTGCAGAAGCCACGCAAAAGCAGCAGTGCTTGGTAAAGGCACTAGAGGGGGTATATGCAGCAAAATCTGTTCACAGTTAATTAAGCACTTCGGAAATCAACCTGAGAAAAAAATCCTCCGTAAACTGCATATACGCTGCAATACACTCCGACATGCAGGCTCTCTGTTAAGTTGGCTGTGAATAAATAAAAATAGTTCTCAGACTTGACGTTGTATCGCAAGTATAATGTTTAAATTAATGGCCACCGAAGTTAATGCTTGTTTTATACGCCTTATAGCACGAATTTTTATAATTGGTAACACATTTACGCTCCACGGTTCACTTGTATGGTGCATGAATAAAGTAAGAAGGCTCGTGGCGATGTTAATTCTACATATAGAGGAAGGATACAAAATGAGAATGAAAAGTAAATGCTAAGTAGGGCTTCCAAAAATGCGGAGTAACGGTGAAGAGCGTATAGTTACTTGGGTCTGTCGGCGAGGGTGGGCAGCCTGTCGCGACCCACCACGGAGTCTATCTCAGCCTGGGCCCTCCTCTGCACCTCCGGGTACAGGAGCAGGTACAGGAAGCCGAACCCCAGCGTCTTGGCCGTCGTCTCTGATCCGGCGATGAACATGTCGAGACAGATAGCCAGCAGCTGGGATTCTGTAACAGTCGAGACCGTCGTAAGCTGATAGTTATTCATTCCTCTACGAACGTGGTTTATGAACTAAATGGAAGCCCCATTTGTGTGATTATTTTCCTAATTTATACCATACTAAACATTAGAGAGATCGATTTTCGTCTCAAGCGTATGTTCCCGACATTAGTTCAAGTATTTCCATAACAATTGACAGAATCACGTATTCAAACAATACTATCCCGTTTGTTTACATTTGGTTTTACACCAAGTCCATGATTTTACGAACGAACATTACTGTATACGTAGTTTATCTGCCGTGAACTGTAAGAGTAATTAAATACGCTAACTATCTGGTGTTCTCATGCAGTCTACAGAACTCGTAATAATAAAATTCGCGTAAGCTACATTCGTGATTAGTAAAACGTTACACTACTTAATTCCGGCCGCCGGAAATTTTGAAACACGTTATTTAATTTTGCTGGCAACTAACGGACTTGTACCAAAATAGTTTAATATGTCAAACGATTCAGTAAAAGCTGAACACAACTGAAAAAATCAATGAGAAACTTCGAAAGGAAAACAGCTGTTCTGATTCATGTGTACATATATGACGTTTAAAGTTATCTCTAGTACACGCTCTGTGTAGAGTTAAGTTTGTCTTCCATCTTACATGAAAAAAAAAATTAGCCAAAAAGTTTGCAGAAAGCTAGTGGAGAGCACCTGAGAAGCTGGATTTCCTGTGTGGAGACGACAGCATCAGCAAGTACTCATCCATGAAGTCCCTGCTGTGTTCTGGAGTGAACGTTTTCTTGTGTCTGTCCAGTTCAGCCTGTGGATATAGAATGCGACTTTAATGGCCACTACATCACATTGCCTTACAAAAATTGTTTGCATTTATTTTCTAAGTTTTGTGACACCGCACCATGATTCAGAAAATCAGATTCAGTTATGAAGCAATTTTCTATTATGAACACGGTTTGCAGGTTTGTTTTTAATTCAGTTATAGCAACAGCATTCAATCTGAGTTAGGTAAGCCTTTGGAGGTACATAGGTCCATGTAAAGGCTAATGAGTAATAAAGGTTTACATAATTTCACTTCAAAAGATACTGGATACTATTATTATGTTTATGATATTCTCCATAATCACATTATTCATTGTTAAAGACGATGGTTTATAGCGGGAAAAGTAGACTATTTGCTACAATTCATGAATGCATGAAGCTAGTACACTATTTCAATGGACCAATGAAGACTCTTGATAATACTCTTGACCAGGAAATTTGTGATTGGTCTACGAAGAACTTGGCCGAGTCAAAAACTTGATCATCCAATCATAAAAGAATAAACATGTTAGAGTGTTATCGAAGATTTGTTTCTGAAAACACTTCACGATTTTAGTTTTTATATTTATATTATATTATTATATTATCTGGTACCCATCAAGAAACATGTCATTTTAATATTTAGGCCAAATGGCTTTAAGGCCATGTCACCTTTAGGCCAAATGAGATTTAGGTCAAATTTATTTTGGTAAAATGAAATGTTTCCTGAAATTTTAGGTTAAATTAATTTTCGGCTAAGTGACTTTTAGGCCTAGTGACGTGCTTCCTTAACATTAGCATGTCGTGATGTGATAAGTCGTAAAACAGCGCTAACAAGTATGCTGCATCTGAGATTCGAAAAGGCTTGTGTGTGTATATAGTATACATATATACATATAGTAAATGATACATATGAACACTTGCTCCATAACATCTCAAACTTTTATATGTATGCGCCTATAATATACTGTGGACTATAAGGAGGCTATAATGGAGAACTAAAGGGGGAAGGGGGGCTGACCTTGAGGAACTCCCAGAGCTTGTGGTGTATGAAGAGGAACTGCTTGTAGCCGGAGAGCTCTGGGGCGATGAAGCGCAGCAGCGGGAACTGGCTGAAGAGGCAGCCGACCATGTCGATGCTGGCGAAGAGGTGCGACAGCAGGCCCTGCAGCTTCTTGAGCTCGGCGTCGTCGGCGCTGTAGCGCACGCCGGCCATCATGGACCAGAGCGTGTTGAGCACGTAGACGCCGAACGCGTCGTGCATGGGCAGCGGGCGGCCGGCGCGCTCGCGGAACGCGGCGACCATGTGAGCCGCCTCGTCCTCCATCAGCTGCGCCATGGTGCGCCGGCCGAAGCCGAACTCGCGTAGTTGCCGCAGCACGAAGCGACGCTGCTCCTGCCAGAACTCCTCGTCCGTCAGCAGCACGCCTGCGCCACGCACGCGACACACAACTACAGTCCATCCGCTGTTGTCTTCGGCTTCTGGTAAGCTCAATTATACATACCCAGGTTAGGAGAAAAACGAGATTTCTTATGGGAAAGTTTGGCACAGGGAAAATTCCTGCCGCTAGGTGCGCAGTGTTCCAAAGAGGTCACTTTTAATTACAATTTTAAGCTACGTGAATAATAAAAGAAAAAGATTTTATTTAGTTGCGAAGTTGTTTTAAATGTTATTTACGATTGTTGCAATTGTTTTGTTTTTTAACGTAGAAAATAGAGAAAAAATTCCGGCACACATGCGACACCAGCGCTTACCTAGTGGCGAAAAATTTTAGTTGCCAAACTAAAAGCATCGAGCTTCCCAACTTGAGTAGAATAAACCTTATTTCTGGGTAGTAGCCACGTCGCCGTCGTTTTCCTTCCCGACGTTTCGGAAGACATTGCAGCCTCCATCTTCAGGGCGAAGTAGCAGCAGCGATAACTGTTACAATGACGCGGCTGCTACCCAGAAGCCATGATTTTGCAGACAACGGCCGCGAAATCCTGCGAACTTTACCGTTCGCGGGATACTTACAACTTTTCTCAAGCCGTGCTAAAATTATACTTCCAAGACATTCCTCCACCTCATACCAATAAAGCTTCACCCAGTCTGCAAAATTACACTAAAGGAATAATATTGTTTTCTTATTACACAGTAACAAGAAAAAATAAAATAAGAAAGATTTTCGAAAACTTCCAGGTAGACGGTATTTAAGTAGAGTAGTAACCACAGGAAGAATACTGTTTTAGAGTGAAAATTTACCACGCCGAACTTAGACTGAACACGGAATAATTCCGTCTGTGTACAGTAAAAAAGTCAACCCTGGATTAGAATGTGAACGGGAACAAAGAAATTGTAAAGCTTTAATGGAGGAAACGAAAGCTTCCTACGCGCCGAGTACATACGTACGCACTCCGTGGTTTTGAATGATGTGAAACTACTGTCTTTATAACCCGCAGGCATATTAATGCTGCGGGCAAAAAGGGTTGAGTACGGTGACCGCTTCATTTTGTGCATTTTACTTCAGCTCATTTGGACGTTTGAACTTTCGCTCGGGAACTACACTACAGTCTTTAAAGACTTCTGGACTTGATTATGTAATCCCAGTAGTGTAACTGTCCGGTCCGAGTATGGTTACGGTGAAATTGCAATTCAGATTCAGAGTTCAATCCGGACTGAACTTTCACTACGGGTAATCAAGTTTTCTTTTTTTTATGGTACAGTGGCGGCGGATGTACAAGCAGCCAGACGCCTAGAGAAAATAACAGGATAAACGGAGCGCACTCTGTAAAGAGAACATTATATACGTAATGCTCAAAACCTGTCACCTGATTTTACGGCAAACTAAATTCAGGCGCTCAAAAGTAGTTTTGCAACACCGGTAATTACGAGTGTGGGATGAAAATACACACTGTCTCTGGAGAATACCATGCTAGACTCGACGAATGTCTTTTTATAATTCGCCGACTGTTGCAGCTAACATCCTTCGTGTGCAACCAACTACAGGTGGTGCGAAACCTTTCAGAGGTGTGTATGGATGTAATCACAATACAAGTTATAAAAAAGTGAGGCTTCTTGAGTAAACCTGCGAAGTGTAACACATCCGGCCATAAGATAAAATAAACGAGAAAATTACAAATTTAAAAAACTTGCGTATACTTTTTATCTATTACAATGACCACACATTAATATTTCCCAGCCAGAAAATTTTTTCGTAATGTCAAAAAATTATGTTTCCTCCAACTTAGGAAGAAAAAAATTAAAAGTAAAATGCCATCAAACGATACTGTCCTCCGGCACGGTGATGAACGCACATTTGCCACGTCATGATATAACAACTGTATACTCATTTACTAAAAGCAAATTTATAACATTATGTAGCCTGTAAAGCCTTTACTGTGGCTATAGATTTTTTTTCAGCTAGGAAAATTTTTCATTACGCCAAGCATTATTTTCTTTTCGTTCTTAGAAAAATTTGAAAAGCGAAATGTCTAAAATAAGTTGTTTACGGCAGGGACGATTATGAATACGCATTTGTGACGTCACGCCTTAACAAGTGTGTACATTAGGGTGGAGTGAACTTACTAGGCGAAAAAAAAAAATACTCTAATCGAAATGGAATAGTTGCGAAAAGNAGGGGCTGACCTTGAGGAACTCCCAGAGCTTGTGGTGTATGAAGAGGAACTGCTTGTAGCCGGAGAGCTCTGGGGCGATGAAGCGCAGCAGCGGGAACTGGCTGAAGAGGCAGCCGACCATGTCGATGCTGGCGAAGAGGTGCGACAGCAGGCCCTGCAGCTTCTTGAGCTCGGCGTCGTCGGCGCTGTAGCGCACGCCGGCCATCATGGACCAGAGCGTGTTGAGCACGTAGACGCCGAACGCGTCGTGCATGGGCAGCGGGCGGCCGGCGCGCTCGCGGAACGCGGCGACCATGTGAGCCGCCTCGTCCTCCATCAGCTGCGCCATGGTGCGCCGGCCGAAGCCGAACTCGCGTAGTTGCCGCAGCACGAAGCGACGCTGCTCCTGCCAGAACTCCTCGTCCGTCAGCAGCACGCCTGCGCCACGCACGCGACACACAACTACAGTCCATCCGCTGTTGTCTTCGGCTTCTGGTAAGCTCAATTATACCCAGGTTAGGAGAAAAACGAGATTTCTTATGGGAAAGTTTGGCACAGGGAAAATTCCTGCCGCTAGGTGCGCAGTGTTCCAAAGAGGTCACTTTTAATTACAATTTTAAGCTACGTGAATAATAAAAGAAAAAGATTTTATTTAGTTGCGAAGTTGTTTTAAATGTTATTTACGATTGTTGCAATTGTTTTGTTTTTTAACGTAGAAAATAGAGAAAAAATNATTTAGTTGCGAAGTTGTTTTAAATGTTATTTACGATTGTTGCAATTGTTTTGTTTTTTAACGTAGAAAATAGAGAAAAAATCCGGCACGCATATGACACCAGCGCTTACCTAGTGGCGAAAAATTTTAGTTGCCAAACTAAAAGCATTGAGCTTCCCAACCTGAGTAGAATAAACCTTATTTCTGGGCAGTAGCCGCTTCACTGTCGTTTTCCTTCCCGACGTTTCGAAAGACATTGCAGCCCCCATCTTCAGAGCGAAGTAGCAGCAGCAATAACTGTTATTGATACGGCTACTACCCAGAAGCCATGATTTTGCAGACAACGGCCACGAAAGCCTGTGAACTTTATTACGATCTGGAATGGTATTCTCCCGNCGCGAAAGCCTGCGAACTTTGCCGTTCGCGGGATACTTACAACTTTTCTTAAGCCGTGCTAAAATTATACTTCCAAGACATTCCTCCACCTCATACAAATAAAGCTTCACCCAGTCTGCAAAATTGCACAAAAGGAATAATATTTTTTTCTTATTACACAGTAATAAGAAAGAATAAAATAAGAAAGATTTTCGAAAACTTCCAGGTAGACGCTATTTAAGTAGAGTAGTAACCACAGGAAGAATACTGTTTTAGAGTGAAAATTTACCACGCCGAACTTAGACTGAACACGGAATAATTCCGTCTGTGTGCAGTAAAAAAGTCAACCCTGGATTAGAATGTGAACGGGAACAAAGAAAGTGTAAAGCTTTAATGAAGGAAACAAAAGCTTCCTACGCGCCGAGTACATACGTACGCACTCCGTGGTTTTGAATGATGTGAAACTACTGTCTTTATAACCCGTAGGCATATTAATGCTGCGGGCAAAAAGGGTTCAGTACGGTGACCGCTTCATTTTGTGCATTTTACTTCAGCTCATTTGGACATTTGAACTTTCGCCCGGAAACTACGCTACAGTCTTTAAAGACTACTAGACTTGATTATGCAATCCCAGTAGTGTAACAGTCCGGTCCGAGTATGGTTGCGGTGAAATTGCAATTCAGATTCAGAGTTCAATCCGGACTGAACTTTCACTACGGGTAATCAAGTTTTCGTTTTTTTATGGCACAGTGGCGGCGGATGTACAAGCAGCCAGACGCCTAGAGAAAATAACAGGATAAAATGAGCGCACGCCGTAAAGAGAACATTATATACGTAATGCTCAACACCTGTCACCTGATTTTACGGCAAACTAAATTCAGGCGCCTCAAAAATAGCTTTGCAGCACCGGTAATTATGAGTGTGGTATGAGAATACACACTGTCTCTGGAGAATACCATGCTAGACTCGACGAATGTCTTTTTATAATGTGCCGACTGTTGCAGCTAACATCCTTCGTGTGCAACCAACTACAGGTGGTGCGAAACCTTTCAGAGGTGTGTATGAATGTAATCACAATACAAGTTGTAAAAAAGTGAGGCTTATTGAGTATAGCTGGGAAGTGTAACACGTCCTGCCATAAGATGAAATAAACAAGAAAATTACAAATAAAAAAAAATTGCGTATACTGTTTATCTATTACAATGACCACGCGTTAATATTTCCGAGCCAGAAAATGTTTTCGTAATGTCAAACAATTATGTTTCTTCCAACTTAGGAAGAAAAAAATTAAAAGTAAAATGTCATCAAACGATACTGTCCTCTGACAGGAACGATGATGAACGCACATTTGTCACGTCATGGTATAACAACTGTATACTCATTTACTAAAAGCAAATTTATAACATTATGTAGCCTGTAAACCCTTTACTGTGCTTATAGATTTTTTTTTCAGCTAGGAAAATTCTTCATTACATCAAAAATTATTTTCTTTTCGTTCTTAGAAAAATTTGAAAAGCGAAATGTCTAAAATAAGTTGTTTACGGCAGGTACGATTATGAATACACATTTGTGACGTCACGCCTTAACAAGTGTGTACATGTCAAAGTTCAGCTTCACCTCTTTTGCAGAAATTGTTCGTTTTTGCATCATAATTTCGGATTAATTACTGACAATGCACGATTATAGAAAATTTACATTTTACGAGTTGTTTAATATTTTTTAGCGTAATTTTAATTGTGTGTTATATGCTAATTTTAAAGAGTGGAGAACATTTTTTTTATTTTATCAATAAGTTCTCGCCTTTTTGCAGGCAGTAAATAACACCCAGTGCAAATTAGATACAATAGTATTAAACAACTAGTAAATTGTAAATTTTCTATAATCAAACATTGTCAATAATGCCTATGAAACTGAAATTACGACACGAAAACGAAGAATTCCTGCAAAATAGGTGAAGTCGAGCCTTACGGCGCCCGTCTACACTGGCGCGCGAATTGCGTTGCAGTGCGTTTGTAATTTACGTTTTTTAAATTATTTCTCGTGTGCGCAATAATTTTATACACAATAATAAATAACACTTCAGACCAGGGCAGAATTCAAGTTCATGCTTCTTACAAACACTATTTAGAAGTACTTCAACGTGGCCAAACAAATACATTGAGAGAAAGGCTAACAAAATATTTGTTTATATATGGCAAAAAAAAATATATTTAGTTGCCCCAACAAAATATTTTCTTGTGTAAACAAAACTTGAAAAGCAACAAAATTAATTTGGTTAATCTAACAAAATACATTTTTGAATAACAAAACCTTTGTGTTGGGCCAAAATAAATTAAATTGTCAACAAAATAACGTGTTGAATAAACTGTATATATTTGTTTGGCCTTTATTTTGATTGCCTTCGTTCGAAAATACAGCTCGATAGTTTGTTTGCATTTTTTTTTTTTTACAATTAGGACAGTAATAGTGATTGTTAGTGCATACATTGATACTTAATAATCGTACAAACATCCTAACTAAACAAATTAAACAGGAAACTAAAAAGAAAAGCTATAAAACTTTAAAATATTTATTCGCGCACGTCTTTCGGAATTTGAAATTTATATATTTAAAAACATTCCGACTTCATCTGCGGGCACTTCAGCTAAAGCTGCTAGCGCATAGCGTTCGGACGCAGATGATCTGGGTTGTAATCTCCGTCGGGCTTCCATTTTTTTAATACTATTCGAGACCACTCAATGTACGTAGAGCCAAACAAATCTTTGATTGCACCAACCAAATCATTCTTTGGGGAAACCAAATAAGAACGGCAAAANTGTACGTAGAGCCAAACAAATCTTTGATTGCACCAACCAAATCATTCTTTGGGGAAACCAAATAAGAACGGCAAAATAATTTGGTTACAACAACAACTTATTTCATTTCCACTATACAAACAAATAAATTGGTTGCACCAAACAAGGTTTGTTTTATTTAACAAAACCTTTTTCTCAGTGTACATTTTCAGACAGTTGCAGCTAAAAATAATAATAAATAATACATATAAATACTAACTTTATATAATATAAATAATAAATTAATTATAAAACATAAAATATAATCATAAAAAATAAATAATAATAAAATAATAACATTTAATGGGTGAATTCCTGCGAAACTGGTATAGGGCCCTGTATTGACTTTGTCACAGACTTTCCACCAAAAAATTGATAGGGTCACCACTTAGTCCCATAGGTAGACAAAGCACGGTGAGAACAACTGATGCACGTTGCAGTGTCGGCCTTATCGCTCCCACGCTTTTCCGCCTCAAACGTGGAAGACAATTCCATGTATTCAAGCTCCTTAAGGACGCTGGTCACCAAAAAAAAAACCGTTATTTTATATTTGAACGGAATATTTTACAAACTGTAAACTTTACTTACATAAACAAAAAAAAAAAAATTGGCCACATATTTTTTGCATAATAGCATGTAAAAAAACNAAAAAAATCGTTATTTTATATTTGAACGGAATATTTTACAAACTGTAAACTTTACTTACATAAACAAAAAAAAAAAATTTGGCCACATATTTTTTGCATAATAGCATGTAAAAAAAATNAAACAAAAAAAAAAAATTTGGCCACATATTTTTTGCATAATAGCATGTTAAAAAAACAATTTCAGTGTTTTTGGGGCGTACAAATAATAAAAAATAACTCGCTTACCGAAATGAAATAAATCAAGCTAAAATAAAATACCATGAGTTAATTCAAGAAATATTTAAAATCAAGGCATGAAAAGTTTTTGCAAATTTTAAACATTCCTCAAATTATGGACTTTTTACAATTTTTTTTTATTTTCTATAATTTTCTTTTGTAAAATAATTTTTCCCAATCATATTTTAACATGAATTGAGACATGACCTTGCAATCATTATCGTTAAATCTTCTGTAAATAAGTTCGTTTACTTTATTTGACATACCACAAAGCAAAAACTCTACGATCTAAAAATTTTCATGCGAGGAAAGTGTACTTACAAGCAATGTCTACAATTTGAATGGCATTTCGTACAAAGATAAAGTAATACAATTTTTGCCATCTTGTGTTTATTTGTTTATTTTTATAATTTTCTGCAAACATTTAATATTAAAAATTTAGCCTTATTTTTGCGCACGGAACTACTTTACAGAAATCCTGAAACCAGAATGAAATTATTTCAGTTTATTTTCTCATGTGAGACTGAAGAAGAATAAATAATAAGTTAGTCTTTATTTCGGATACAGATGCAAAAAAAAAAAATATGGACAAAATATTGTGGACTTCAAAATATATGTTAAGGTAAGCTCTATGGTGTGAGAGTCCTCGGTTTATAATATTTGATCTTAAAAGTAAGCTATGGTGAAACAAAAATAAATTCAAGTCAGAAGGGATACTAACCCATTAGGGCGGTCGTCTACCAGAATGTATCTTCTAGTTTGAGGCTCAGAAGCGCGGGAGCTATAAGGGCGAAACTGCCACTCGCATCAAGCGCGTCGTCGCCGCTACGAGCGAGGCTCTGCACTTGCGTGCAGTGTTTTCGCCGTACTGCGTTTACCTACGGAACTTTCAGTGGCGACTCTATTATTTTATTGGTGGAATGTGCTAATAGGCTGTTCACGGTAAAGTGAGCACTTTTGAGGCCCTAGGCACTTTTTCCCTTTCAGCCATTCTTCATCCTTTAACCACCTTTTAAAAATAAATATAGTAATGTAAGTAATAAAACACCGCGAGTATATTCCTTCGCACTCGGATGTTAACATCCAAGGCTAAAATAAAAAATATTTATANTATAGTAATGTAAGTAATAAAACACCGAGAGTATATTCCTTCGCACTCGGATGTTAACATCCAAGGCTAAAATAAAATATATTTATTNTCCTTCGCACTCGGATGTTAACATCCAAGGCTAAAATAAAAAATATTTATAGACTATTATTCCAAATGAGAGAGCTTTCAAAAGTGCTCACTTTACCGTGACTAGCATATAGCAAACTTCAATATAGGCTCCTATCGCAGTTTCGCTCATGTCCAGGAAGTATGTTTTAAGACACAGCAGACTGAAGAAGCTATTTTTAACGAGGCTGGGGGCTCCAAAATATTATTTGTAGCAAGTTTTCTCGGGGATCTCCCGTTTCCTGCCCTTGCATGCCGATGCTGCACCATGGTCACCTCGTTTCACCATGAGCCGCCCAAATTNTTTACCGTGACTAGCATATAGCAAACTTCAATATAGGCTCCTATCGCAGTTTCGCTCATGTCCAGGAAGTATGTTTTAAGACACAGCAGACTGAAATAGCTATTTTTAACGAGGCTGGGGGCTCCAAAATATTATTTGTAGCAAGTTTTCTCGGGGATCTCCCGTTTCCCGCCCTTGCATGCCGATGCTGCTCCATGGTCACCTCGTTTCACCATGAGCCGCCCAAATCTCTCCACTCTGCACTTCACTCGTCTGGGGTATGTTTTAGTTTAGTATGTAAAGATATTTTACTAGTTTAATCAATAAACTTATATTTAAAACATGCTGCGACCTCGAGTGCGAGGAGGAAGGCAGCTGGACCGACCTCGGCGGATGCCCCAGGTGCGGGTCTCGTAGAAGAGGCCCTGCGGGCGGCCGTCGAACTCCTCGCGCGACATCATGTCGCGGATGGCGTGGTGCGAGTAGAGCACGACGATGCGGTCCTTGCCGACTTTGAGGCCGACGACGGGGCCGTACTGGCGGGCCAGCTCCGCCGTCGCCTTGTAGAGGTAGCCGGTGCTGCGGCGCAGCGAGTGTAGCGTCAACGCGCTGCCCACTATCGGCAGCCACCCTGGTCCTAGAACACACACACGCGCATGCGCAGTGGTGAGCACGCGGATACGGCGTCTGCGCGTTGCACCGACCTCGGCTGTGCGAGTCCACCGGGGGCTCTCCGGTCTGTCTGCCTCTCCCCAGGCTTGCGACAAACTTACCACTTAACTAGAATTTGTCTTGATCAACAAACTCGTCACATCATGTATGATTCAAGCTTTATTCAAGCCAAATTTATCATTACTGGCACTTACTTGCCGATGGAAAGCTTGCAGATGGCTTGAATTATGCCTGCAGCTTGTTAAGGAAAGCTTGCGGCAAGTTTTACTAGTCAAGCTTTCTGTGAAGACTGGTTAGATCGAACCAAGCTTGACTCAAACTTGTTTGCTTGCACAACAGGCTTGATGCAAGCTTACGAACTTATGGCAAGCTTGATTCAAGTTTTGCTCAGCCCATTATGCTATCGGGGTCGAGGCTAGGTCGACAACGGTCTAGCCCCTCCAATCATCGGGAATCGAACCCGGGCCGTACACGTGAGAGGCAGCCACGCTATCCACTACGTCATAGAGGTGGGTGCAGACATGCTAGATATTATGAAGGTGATTATGATAATGATATAGCTAATTTTCGAATAACTGAGTACCTTTAAAATTAATATTTGAAAAAATNTGTTAAGGAAAGCTTGCGGCAAGTTTTACTAGTCAAGCTTTCTGTGAAGACTGGTTAGATCGAACCAAGCTTGACTCAAACTTGTTTGCTTGCACAACAGGCTTGATGCAAGCTTACGAACTTATGGCAAGCTTGATTAAAGTTTTACTCAGTCGATTATGCTATCGGGGTCGAGGCTAGGTCGACAACGGTCTAAGCCCCACCAATCATCGGGAATCGAACCCGGGCCGTACACGTGAGAGGCAGCCACGCTATCCATTACGCCATAGAGGTGGATGCAGACATGCTAGAGATTATGAAGGTGATTATGCTAATGATCTAGCTAATTCGCGATTAACTGAGCACCTTTAAAATTCATTTTTGAAAAAACAAAAGTTCGTGCCCTTATTGCATATACACAGTACATACAGTCAATAAGTCCGTGGATTGGACACGCAGTATCACTGACTGTGGTGCACTACAGAAAGTGAGCGTCGGAGCGCGAGAATGGTGTAGTTTGAGCGATGGTCAAACGTCAAGTTCTGCCAAAAGCTAGGCAAATCCGCCGTAGAAACGTTTCAGATGACGAGAAAAAAAGGGAAAAGGTGACGACGCCATGGGCCGCAGTGCTGTGTTAATTGGCACCAACGCTTTGCGCAAGGGAGAGAGAGCTTGGAGGATGATGTCCGTACTGGTGGGCCCCTAACGAGCCGAACTGACCGCAATATCGAAGAAGTTGCAACGTTGGTGTGTGTCAACCGCACCCAAACGGTAGGCGATCTCGCGGCAGCAGAAAGGTCTAGCCACGGAACCAGCCACACATTTCTGTCTAATTACCTGAACATGTCACGTGCTGCACAGCGTGGTGTGTAACGCATCTTAATGCAAGCCTAATGTGATGATCGCATGACCGTTTGTGGTGACCTGATCAGCAGTGCTGACGACGATGTGGCGTTTCTCAACCGGATCATGACAAGAGACGAAACAACTGAAGCGATAATCGAACATCTGGAAATCGCCTGCACAGCAACGACGTAAATATAAACCGCAACAAGACAGGTCAAAAAGCAAGGCGATACTTAAACTGTTCTTTGACTCATTGAGCACGTTCATATGTAGTCCGAATTCATCTTACAAGGAGCAACTGTAAACATGACCCGCTGCGTGGAGAACCTTCGCCGTCTACGCGATGCAGTTAATCATAAGCGTCCTGAGCCGTGGCATAGGAAGCGAGTGCAATGTGCAACCAGAGAGTGCAGTGTGCAGCCAGCGAGTGCAGTGTGCAACCAGCAAGTGCAGTGTGCAACCAGCGAGTACAGTGTGCAACTAGCGAGTGCATTGTGCAACCAGTGATTGCAGTGTGCAACCAGCGAGTGCAGTGTGCAACCATAAAGTGAAGTGTGCAACCAGCGAGTGCAGTGTGCAACCAGCGAGTGCAGTGTGCAACCATCAAGTGCAGTGTGTAACCAGAGAGTGCATTGGACAACCAGCAAGTGCAGTGTGCAACCAGCGAGTGCAGTGTGCAACCAGCCAGTGCAGTGTGCAACCAGCGAGTGCAGTGTGCAGCCAGCAAGTTTAGTGTGCAACCAGAGAGTGCAGTTTGCAACCAGTGGAAGAGCAGACATACAGAATGATCTGCTAGCTGTAAGAAAGTAGGGCATGCTGTGTAATTGACGGACATTTGGAATGGTGTAAATGTATGGCAGTGACAATTTTGATCGTATTTGGATAACTAATACTGTCAGTTAAAATTAAGTGATCAAGTGTTAATAGTAGGGATAGACAGTTGTCTTCTGTAAGTAACAGCTCCATGTATTTTTATAGCACTGTAAATAAATCAAGAAAATAAAATGATTTCCTTCGGTCTAGAAAGGCAAGCTACAGCGGACTTAAACGTAAAGTTAAGCGTATCTTTAACTAGACGTAACAAGGGTTCCGCCTGCCTGGAGCTTGAACTGCGTTGCAGAGTGTTCGAAATCCTAGTTTTTTGACGAAACTATTAAACGTGCCCCCAGTATGTCTCTACAAGGAAGGAGTGGTACTTTAAAGTTACCACGCATACTGTAAATATTATTTTGGAGCCCTCCAATATAGTTAAAAACAGCTTTTTTGACTGCCGTTACTTAAAAAAAAACCAGCCGTACACGAGTAGAACTACGATAGAGACCTGTATTGAACTTTGCTATAGACTTTTCATTAATAAAACGATAGGGTCGCCGCTGAAAGTCCCACAGGCACACGCAGCAATAAGAGAACACTGCACGCCAGTTCAGAGCCCTGCGCGTAGCGGCGACGGCGCACTTGTAGCGCGTGCCAGTGTAACCCTTATATCGCCGCGCATTCTCGGCCGAAAAAGGAGATAAACGATGCAGGCAGACGGGACCCTTGACCTGATATTCACCCTTTATTTAGTGCATTTGAGATACGTTTAGTACAACTGTTTGAACATTGGAAAACACTAATTTTCTCCAGTTGTGAAGCTAATTTTAGGCTTGTGAATATACTGATAACAGTTTACAATAATTATTTATTATAATTTTTAATAATATTATTATATTATTACTATTCGAAAATAGTTTCATGTCTCTTGATGTAATTCTTTAAACAGGCAGAGTTTTTTCGCTGGATGTTTGCAAAATTAGATCCGAAATATTTGAACGTACTATTTTTCCATGCGGATGGGCTGTGGTGCATGTGACACACCTCCAGAAGTTTATGAAATAACGAAATGATTTGTTTCTCAGATAATTAATTCAGATTCTAGCAATTTAAAAATTTAACGATGGATATAAAAACTGTTTTGCAGCGAAGATTTTTGCCAAATAAAAATTCGAAACTGGCACTTACCAAACTAAAACTAATCAGAAATGTTGCGTGACATCTGGCAACTTACCTGGAGGGAAGTTCTTGGGCTTCCTGGTGTCGAGGTAGGCCAGCAGCCCCAGGATGCACACGAACAAGATGGCGGCTACCCACATGCTGCAACACGAGAATACACACTGACACCTCGAGCCCGTTCGACTGTCAATTTTTTTCTAGGTTCTGAGAAAACTTTACATCTTAACACTTTGAACGCTGGTGACGTATTATTACGATGCCTTAGATCAACATAGTTAATAACGACGTCCGAATTCCTTGAAGGTATTGGCGATGCAATATTACTCCGCCAGAAGTTTTCATTATTACACCGCAATCTAATAACACGTTAGCAAGTACTCAAAGTGAAAATTATTCAAATGAACAGAATGTATTGTATTTTATGTAACACAGGAAATAATATTTCATTGGGACATTTAACAAATGGCCACCACATTGGCTGACAGCCGGCCAGAAATGAACGTTGCCCATTTCGTTGTAGCGTACGGTGTTGTGTGGACCAACAGAACGATGGCTATTGGAAATGCAGATACCAAAATAACTAGTGTTCCTACAATGGTAGTTATAGGCGACTCATTTATATCTTGTATTGGATGTATATAAATCTGTATCGCATTCAAAGAGTTAAAAATAACATCGAAAATAATTCAAATGAAATATAAAAACTGTTGAAAAACAACACATGCACCTTTTCTGGCAAAATGAATATTTTGACTATAAATATTGCTTCCAACGAATTTCGAAAAGCAAATGAAACACAACAGTTTGACTTGGCCAGAATGTTTGTTGGAGTCTTTAGAATGTCACGAAGTAATATTTTTGAAGTGCGACGCTTGGTTCGCCTACGAATAGCGCTTAACTTCCAGCTTTATTAGATTTGAAGTTTATAGTAAAACTTTAAGTGGATTTGTAAACAAACAAAGTATCGGATTCCCAAAAAAAAAAAAAAAAAATATATATATATATATATATATATATATACATACATACATACATACATATATGGTGGCCTGGTAACATTGTAATTTATTCTGAGCTGTAGCCAAATATTTTACCAAAGGGTACCATTTTGAAATTGGTTTGACACAAGATATAAAACTAAAATTTCAAAAATTTCGATAGTTATAGTTAATTATGTATTTTTGCCACTTTTAAAACTTTTATTGGATTGGTATTTGATATCGTATCACAAAAATACAAAATTTGCCATAAATATAGAAAATAATGTTGTGTTCCTGAATAGCCTTAAAGTGGATATAGCGCATGTGTATTACAAGCGCGGCGTACTGTAAGGGTGAAGTGTCGGCACTGCTTTCACTCCTTGTCCGGGTCAGTGATCTGTTGGGCATCCAGCACCTGAAGCATAGGAAGGAAATACTTGTGCTTCTCCAGTTATAGTCTATTCTCGGTTTCTTCACACTTTTTGAATCAAATCTTTGAAAAACCACCCCGCGTATGACGTGTTTGGTAGTTTCCTGAATATGTCATGCATCACAAGCGTTTTATACCTGTGCTACATAAAAAGGCGACATTTTTAATTAAACTGAACCTTATATTTATATTTTATATGTAAATTATAATATTTTATTTATACTTAATGTGAATAAAAACAGGAAATAATATGTGTGTTGGTAATGCCTAGTAATAAATAGTTCTTATGCAAAATATTTTCGCACTGAGTGCGCACGAATTTGGTGCGCTGTCCCTCTGGTGTAATTTTCTAGACTAGGTTAAGCTTTGTTTGCATGAGGTGGAGGGATATCCTGGAAGTAGAACTTTAGCAGGGCTTCAGAGTGAATTGAATATATCAAAGCTTGTCTCTTTCGCTACATTAATGAAGTACCGTATCTATACAAAATNTGAAGCATAGGAAGGAAATACTTGTGCTTCTCCAGTTATAGTCTATTCTCGGTTTCTTCACACTTTTTGAATCAAACCTTTGAAAAATCACTCCATATATGACGTGATTGGTTGTTTTCTAAATATGTCATGCATCACAAGCGTTTTATACCTGTGCTACATAAAAAGACGTAATTTTTAATTAAACTGAACCTTATATTTATATTTTATATATAAATTATAATATTTTATTTATACTTAATGTGAATAAAAACAGGAAATAATATGTGTGTTGGTACTGCCTAGTAATAAATAGTTCTTATGCAAAATATTTTCGCACTGAGTGCGCACGAATTTGGTGCGCTGTCCCTTTGGTGTAATTTTCTAGACTAGGTTAAGCTTTGTTTGCATGAGGTGGAGGAATATCCTGGAAGTAGAACTTTAGCAAGGCTTCAGAGTGAATTGAATATATCAAAGCTTGTCTCTTTCGCTACATTAATGAAGTACCGTATCTATACAAAATTGGGTCGTGGAAGTGTCGGGGGCATGACCGTGAGTTTTACCTTAATACGTCTGCGTTAGCGTCATAGGCATGACTATGGGATATTCAGTATACGCAAAGGACCAGCCATTAGGAAAGTGTAAAAAAAAACACTCTAATGCCCTTCCCTGTTGCTTACGCCCCCAAAACACATCTTCGAGTGAAGCAAACTTATATTTGTTTTATTTGACAGTTTCATTGCACTAGAAGAAGAAGAAGAAGATCTACAACGGCCTTGCAGGAAACATCGCTAATACATCTGTGCTAACTTTGGCCTCACTGCCCGATAAATTAATGTGTTCGAACGTAGATCCTTGGAACGGGACCACGCCCATAGTTAACGGGTATTATTTCTTTGGGATATGGTAATGAAATGAAAGTAACGAAATTAATGTTTGGCTCTTATGTATTGAATCGACATATCTAGACGAGATCTTTCGTTTATCGCCAAAAGCAGCGCACTAGCACATCGGAGTCGCGAGATATACTGCCCGGAAATTTCCGCCCTCGGGCAGGCCTGGCACAGTCCTCCCCAGATGATATCGTCGGTACCCGGAGTAGGTGAGGCTAAGATACCACATGAACCGGGATAACACTAACGGGACTGATGTCTCTCCCGTCTCTGGAAGAATGAACGACTCGTTAACCACTGCACGAATTTTCTGGTCATCATTTCCCTCGGCGCGACTTGAAGTGCGAAGAACCTTCTGGACTATAGGTCGCCTCAACTACGTAAGCCGCAGCGTGCCTCTGTGTCGGCATTCTTGAATGGCCATTAGTGCATGGTCGCGTGCGATCATCGGGACCATAAGTGCAGTGTACGACTATCAGGAGAGCGTAGACTGGGGTCGATCAGCTGGACTGTAAGAAATGTTTCGCGAATGACGGACATTTGAATTATGTTAATGTATGGCTGTGCAAATTTTGATCAGATGTTTGTAATTAATGCGTGAAGATTAAGTGACTGTTGATAGTATGAAGACAGTGGTTAGGACTTTATAATTGTTTGTACCTAACACAAAAATGGCACTAAGTTTTGTCGCAATGTATTAACCTGGAAAAGTTGCATCGCCGTTTCCCTCCTGGCACCCAATGTGTTTGATTTCANCTGGGGTCGATCAGCTGGACTGTAAGAAATGTTTCGCGAATGACGGACATTTGAATTATGTTAATGTATGGCTGTGGAAATTTTGATCACATGTTTGTAATTAATGCGTGAAGGCTAAGTGACTGTTGATAGTATGAAGACAGTGGTTAGGACTTTATAATTGTTTGTACCTAACACAAAAAATGGCACTTAGTTTTGTCGCAATGTATTAACCTGGAAAAGTTGCATCGCCGTTTCCCTCCTGGCACCCAATGTGTTTGATTTCANTAGTTTTGTCGCAATGTATTAACCTGGAAAAGTTGCATCGCCGTTTCCCTCCTGGCACCCAATGTGTTTGATTTCAAAGACGTACTCACGCCAAAAGTCAGTGTTAAGTCATGAACCTTTCCTCCATCTCCGAATATTTTTAGGAAACCCTTATATATATTAAGGAGACCCATTGTATATTAGGTTGTAATAGTAAATAAAAAGAAGTTATCGCCAGGATATACTTTCATTTCGCGTAATAATTGAGCACAGTGTAGACGACATAGAGTTATTTGCCATTCCCAAGCGTGTCATTGGACCTCCACTCATCCGACACGCTCTGTTAGACTTGGAACCGCCAATAAACACTCAGCATTCCTGTACCTTAATTTCGAGTGGCCGGGATGAACAGGAAAGCGAGTTCTGACTGTAGCAGCAGCCAGTGGACAAGTGACTTCTGCTTGAGTGTGCAGAGCACATGTGCAATCTAGCTCGGTGCCATCTAGAACGCGAAACGGTAGGGTTTCTAGTTATCGCATATTGTGGAATTCGTATCTCAGTTAATGGGTTACCGCAATTTTAAAGACATGAGTAAAACAATACACGTTCTTTAGTGAACACATGAACTGTCGCAACACTTCTTGTTTCGGCAGTTTTATAAGTTGTACTTTTAACAGGGTAGTTTATCTATTAATTAAAACCGCCTCTTTGAATAAGATAAAGTAAAAAATAACTAGTATCACTACGTAGTGTAGCCAAACAACAGAACGAAAATGAAATGCATATTAGTGGGACTGTGGATCCAAGTGGCACCTAGAATGTTACCTACAGAGTCCAACAATCTGTGTATCCTTACTGTTATCAACACCATATATTAAGTTTGCCTTTACAAATGGCTGTGGTCAGGATATAGAGTAACACGTGTGGTGTTACACAAACAGTAGTGTTATTAGCACTATAAGCAAAGCTCAAAATAAAAATTACTTTTACCGGATACAAAAAGTAAATTCAAGTTATCAGGTGGAATTAGACGGAAATAGGCGAAACAAAAATATGAATGCAGTTTCTCTATATAAAACGCTGAATAGAAGGGAATGTTCCTTTTCCTGCTTCATGAGACGCACAAGCGCGCAGGAATACTTTCACTGACATGGGAAAGTTACCAGATTCGTTCGAGGGCGTCTGCATGGAGTAGATTAATGCTACGAAGCTCGAGCGCATGGCTGTCTGCTACCTCATCTAATTACGATGCTTCGAGCTCACGTAGGCTGTCTGCTACCTCACCTAATTACGATGCTTCGAGCTCGCGTAGGCTGTCTGCTACCTCATCTAATTACGATGCTTCGAGCTCGCGTAGGCTGTCTGCTACCTCATCTAATTACGATGCTTCGAGCTCGCGTAGACTATCTGCTATTTATTATAATCTGATGTTAAAACAGCGTCCTATAAAACATGTTTGAAAGGGGAAAGGAATAAATTACAAATCAAGAATCAACTCGGCACACCATCGTCTGCAGTTAGGTTTCTTGGAGTGTAAGCGAGCCGACCTTACCGCGGCGCAGTCGGTTGGTGCGACGCCGGCCTGGGGTGCGGGAGGTTCTCGCTTTGAATCCTAGGTAAGGCATGGGTGTTAGTTCAAGTTAGTCATAAGTTAGTTTATGAGCCATCCTCTAATTAGACTNTTGAATCCTAGGTAAGGCATGGGTGTTAGTTCAAGTTAGTCATAAGTTAGTTTATGAGCCATCCTCTAATTAGACTAGAGGCATACACCGGGGGACGTTAATAAGCCCTTTCCAATACAATACAATCCTTGGAGTGTAAGCGGGGGTTGTTTCTGGGGAAGAAATACTATTATTTAGCATATATATATATATATATATAAACATATTTAAAAATAATGTAGAGGCCTATGTGTAATGTGTTACACATAGAACGTCAGNTTGAATCCTAGGTAAGGCATGGGTGTTAGTTCAAGTTAGTCATAAGTTAGTTTATGAGCCATCCTCTAATTAGACTTGAGGCATACACCGGGGGACGTTAATAAGCCCTTTCCAATACAATACAATCCTTGGAGTGTAAGCGGGGGTTGTTTCTGGGGAAGAAATACTATTATTTAGCATATATATATATATATAAACATATTTAAAAATAATGTAGAGGCCTATGTGTAATGTGTTACACATAGAACGTCAGANATATATATATATATATAAACATATTTAAAAATAATGTAGAGGCCTATGTGTAATGTGTTACACATAGAACGTCAGAAGATGTTTTATATTTTCAGAAACCCTATGTATTAGTTCTGAACAAATGTTTATCGATGCAATGCAACTATAATGTGAGAAAAGGAATGATGTTTCACTTCTTCCATATTGAAAACCAACATGTGGGACTACGAGATAAATTTTACACTCACTGGAACGAGTCCTGTAAGGTACCTTAAAAAATGTAAGAAGAAAATATTCCCAAAACCATCTGAAGCTAATACCTATCTCATGGAGAGCAAGCCGAGCATCAGAGTAATCCTTAAGGGAGCCAGTGCTATGACAGATTCATACAAAACTTATAACGAATAAAATATTTTCTTTTATTTCACATTAATTTGAATCGGTCGAGACATTATATCCAAAAACTCGTCAAAAATATTTGGGCTTGGAACAAAATCAGAAGGCACACGAGATATTATTCTTTCAAAAGTTTTACTCCGCATCACATTGTAAAAGTTACCAGTGAAATTAATGTTGTTCTCTAGTTCCCCTTTACTGGTAGCAGAAATCTCATTGGCCGACAAACATTTTGAGTTGTTGCCGATATCCATATAGAAAACAGAACTCAAAATAAAAATGTTATGCTACATATTGCTTAAAATTTCACTCTGAATTCTAGTTATAAGTTCATCATTAAAACTACAAGTTCCATCATTTAATGTATTGTATAACCTAGTTAAATTGTGGCCTTTCCCAAAAAATGTTTCTGACGTCACTCTTTGGTTATTGTTGAGAACACCGCTAATCAGTTTCCTCAATGTATAATCCGCATTATCTTATTCACAGTAATTAAAATTATGCCAATCTTGGTTCAGTTGGAAATGAATTATGCTAAAATTAAAACTGGTACGCTGAAAATAATGTTTTTACTTCGTCCTGTCTTTAGGACCGAAGGCTAATGCCCTTGAATCTGTTAGCAGTGACAGAAAAATCATACAGAATTCCAAATATCACAAACGCACTTGCAGCCACATTTACTAGTTCAGTAATGTTTCTCTGCATCGGATGTCGTCTAAAAGCATGTTTGATGTAGAAATTTGTTTTCATTTAACATTTATCATAACAATACCAATATGACGTCAAGGCGCGAAACATTTCACCTCGTGACGTCGTGCTCTTAATCTTCTGGCTTTACCTGATTCTTCTGTAGCCGCCGTCAGTCGGTTCTGGTTTTTGGATCTCGGCGCCGTGGTAGCGGCGATTCGTCCGTTTTCGTGAGTTAAATGGACTTGAAAATGTTGTCCTTTTTTTTTTTTTTTTTTTTCTGTTTCGTTTGGAATCGTCAATGTTAACCGTGGGCGCGAGCCGTAAGCCATTATACCTCCTAGAAATAATTCTGGCTTTACCGGAAATACGCTGCCCCCGGGCGAAGTTTGCATTGTGATGGGAACAAAACACGCCCACAGACACCCGCTGCGCATTGGAACGTGTTTATTACGTAATACAACTGCGGCCCCCGTGAGCTGGCTGCAGCTTTGTTTGACGGTGCGCGGGCGTGCTGTTAGAAAGTGTTCTGGCGGTGAATGGGCCCGAGTTCCGTTGTTCGATTGTAAATTCACGCGACTTTATTTTTCGCACGGCCACGTGACACGACATTTTTAGAATTCGCAAAATTTCGAGCGTACCATGAAGGACGACACGCAAAATGCACTCGTCATCGGATCACGGAGTCATAACTGGTTGCTGTCGAGTGAATACCTGAGTTACTTGGGCTTACGACTGCCAGTGGGACTTGATAAACGATGCACTGTGTTGTAGTTGATAAAGTCGATTCGCATCAAACCTTTGAAAAACCACCCCATGTATGACGTGCTTGGTTTTTTTCCTAAATATCTCACTTATCAAAAGCGTTTTATACTTGTGTTAACATGAAAAACATAATAATTTTATTTAATTGAANTCCTAAATATCTCACTTATCAAAAGCGTTTTATACTTGTGTTAACATGAAAAACATAATAATTTTATTTAATTGAAATTTTACTTATATTTTATCTGAAAATTATAATATTTCATTTTTTCTCAATATGGATAAAAACAGGGAGAAAATAGGTGTGTTGGCAATGCCTAGTAAGAAATAGTTTTTATGCAAAATATTANTAATATGGATAAAAACAGGGAGAAAATAGGTGTGTTGGCAATGCCTAGTAAGAAATAGTTTTTATGCAAAATATTATTACTCTGTGCCTTTAATGTAATTTTATAGATACTGTTAAGCTTGGTTTGCGTAAGGCGGAGGAATATCCTGGAAGTAGAACTATAGCAGGGCTTCAGAAAAGTAGGAAGTAACCGAGAATGGACTATAGCTGATAAATCGATCCTTCATAATAATATTTTTTATTTGCATATCTTCGTTGATCCTAAACTTTTTTTCCAAAGACAACTTGCTTTCATTTTGGCAGTGTATAAACATAATGTTTNCATATCTTCGTTGATCCTAAACTTTTTTTCCAAAGACAACTTGCTTTCATTTTGGCAGTGTATAAACATAATGTTTGAAAAAGATTCATCCTATTTCGAAAAGCTGTACTTTTTAAATTAATGAACAGAGAACCATGAAGAGTGAAATACATNGAAAAAGATTCATCCTATTTCGAAAAGCTGTACTTTTTAAATTAATGAACAGAGAACCATGAAGAGTGAAATACATGTCTGACAATAAATTTTTGCTTACAAGTATCACAAATGCTCAATATCCCCATCCCCCTTCCCCTGAATGGGTCCCACACGTCAGCGAGCATGTCCGTTCTCTACTAAGAGAGGATTGAAAAGTTTCACTTAGTTACCGCTAGGTGCCTCCCTGGTGCGTAGTCTGTGAGTAGCGAGTAAACGAGTTTCTCTCAGTGTGCGTTAGGATGACGACACCACAACAGAAGGCCTTTCGCGTTCTCCAGTTCAACAATTGCAAGTCAATGATTACTTCCAATGACATTGCATTATACTGTATTTGCTGACAGTTCGGGACTAAGACACGCGAACTTCTGTTCTACTTGTGTGATAGGACTAGCGTTAATTTGACCGTGAGCCAGTAGAAAACCTTTACGCGTTCGAATAGTTCCCCCGAATTTTGTGTAAGTTGAAGAAGGAGAAGACTGCTTCCAACAAAACAGTTAATCGACTTTCGACATAACAGGGTAATTAATATATTTTTTAAATCGTAACATTTTCTGTTACCACTAATGACCCACCATCTGAATGTCGCAGTTTGCGGATGGAAGTAGTAGGTAAATTGTCAGGAGGGTGATTTCAAAAACACTGATATTTTTCTGCCGTGCGTTCCCTTGGCTGAACACGCAAAGTGTAAGGAGGCAGTTGTTGGTGCGACAGACAGCCAGATACTACTATTAATGGTTACACGGGAAAATCACGTAAGCATGCTCATTATACTATTCACTACTTATCCAATGATACACCAAAATGGTTTCCGTGCTATAGTGGGTAGCGTCTTACCCAGGTGATTTAGGTTATATTATCGGCATCGACCCTTGGAATGTTTCAAGTGGTTGGTGGGTTTAGCTCGCCTGAGCACTGTAGATGGCAACAGTAAACCACTGCAGGATCATACTGCCGAGCTGCCTTGGACGTGCAGTCCCCATCACCCTAACGTTGACTCGATTTTGCACCAGTTTTAGGGCGGCCAACTTATCATCATAACCGAATGAGCTTTCTAGTGGCATGAATTTTGAAACAACCTTCTAACATTTGCAGCTACGTTGTAATTAATGAACACAGCTTTCTAAATGCTTAATGTTAACTCATGTTAACTCAATTATAGGAGTGTGTTGTATTTGAGAAAGTTGTTTTGTGAAATAGGAAGAGATTGACTTTGGAATGTGTTACCATAAAACGGAGTGAAGTTGGCATGTTGGAAAGACTCTGTCCAATTTTAAAAATAAAATAAAAACAAAAGTTAAGTTCCTTTGCGTTTTAAAATAGAGCCACGATGATTCCTGCCTTGTATTTTGTCAGCGTGATTTTGCTATTTTCATAATGTTCGTCTGCAATTCAGATGCTATTAAAAAATATTTAGGGGTTATATTTTATCCTAATTATTAGATTAAGCTATAAAACTAACTGTTTTAAGATGACAAAATAGGAATTTTTCTCAGCACTAGTGCAGCCTTTTGCCGCAATTGTTCGGTGTTGAAATGCCGAGAAGATGCCTGCTGTAAAGTCCGGCGAAACGTAGGTCTATGTTATTTCAAACACAAAGACGCATCTCCAACTGAAAGCCAATGTGACAAAATTTACTAGAAGTTTATAGAAATTCGAGAAATTTCATTAAATCTTAAGGTATCGTAGATATCAATCGCTTCCTCAATTGCCTGTTAGGTTAAATTCCAAATGTGCTTGGCCACACTGCCAGCATGCCTAAATCACAATCTGAAGGTCGCGAGTTCGAGTGTGATTAGCTGCAATAAAAAAACTGGTGTACCCGCCATTCCCTCAAGCCAATGCCAAGCTTCTCCGTGATTTAGGTTATAGTACTGTTATATGTAGCCGCTCTACGTCCTTCCCTTGCCCTCCTAGAGTTTGCGAAGCGCAGCGCTCCAAGAGCATCACCGGTAACCGGAGAGGACGCGCGCGTGTTTACAAACGGGCCGCCGCGTAAAACGAACGCGTGCCGCGATAAGGCCATCGGGAGTCGTGCCACTCCCGTCCTTGGAAGATTGAATGTCGCTGCGTGAATTTTCTGGTCATCGCACCCCTTCCCCCTCAGCATTACTCGTAAGGCGAAGAATCTTCTGGCCCGGGTCAGCTCAGCTATACAAGTCGTGGCGTGCCTCAGAGTCGAGAGTCTTGAGCCTTATAGGGTCATTGGCGCCAGGCGTGTGGTACCGTAGGAGCGACGAGCGACGACGCAGTGACCAGCGAGCGTAATCAGCAAGCATCGGGAGAGAGAGAGAGAGTAACCGGCTGTAATGTGGGAAAGTGGGTTGTATAAAGACAGTGACAAGGATTTTAATTAGAATTGAGAATACCAAGTGTTAATAGTAGAGACATGTAGTATAGTGTTGTAATTAGTAGCTGCATGTATTTTTATAGAATTATAAATAAATCAAGTAATTTGATTTATTTCTTCTATTTTCATCCAGCCCTCCAACCCTTACAAACTCGGATAGCCCCAGGCGACATTTAACAGTACCATTTGGCGTAGTACACAGCGGGAAGCATAACTTGTGATTAATATTACTAAGCCTTGAGTGGCATACCCTCTTACATGCCTATAACGAAGATTTTCTATTATTTTTCCATTTTGGTGAAATTAAATTAATGCTATGTGTTTCCACTCAAAAGAAAGCGATCAAAATGTTTTATCCATTTAGTATATGAGGTGCAAAACACCCCAAACGCCAAAAATGGCAGGTTTTCGAGGACAATTTGATTTTGCACCAAGCTTCACGGCCCTCTAAATACAAGAAACATTATAATTTATTCTTTAGCTACTAATTTACAAGAAACCAAGTGCTTTTCTTAATTTTCATTGCTACTGTGCACATAGTAATTATACATACTCTATCTGCTGTTAGGGGCCGTGGTGGCTGAGTGGTTAGCCTACGTGAAAGAGATCTTGAGAGCCGATGAGGGTGATTGATATGAGTATGGAGCAGCGCCGGAATGAAAGGGTGGGGGAAATGGGAGGTTCCCGAGAAAACCCACCGACAAGCGGCATCGTCTGGCACGATTCCCACATGAGAAAATCCAGGAGTGACCCAGCCGGGAATTGAACCCGGTTCGCTTTGGTGGGAGGCGAGCAGGCTGACGGCTTGCCTGGCGAACGACCTCCATGTCGCCAATTAATCTGGTTCCCTCCCCACGTACGTTTCTACTGCGAAAAATACAGAATCTTTCCTGGACGTGACTCTGACATCAAGAAAGGGTGCCAGACTTGTTACGAATTGGACAGTAACTGAGGATTTATAAAATGATCATCGGCGTATTATGTACGATATTAACTATACACCTAGCTCCAAAGAAGGTGGCGAAGTGCCGCGAACAAGATACATTCATAGGGGTGCAGATTGGAAGAGATTCGATGAGGTACTAATGGATAATCTCCAGAGGTACCAAGTATAATACGTGAAAGACCTGCACCAAAGACCATTAAAGTTAACGAAAGTTATCCAAGACACATGTAACAGAACACTACGAATTTCCAACTCTGGTGTCCCACTAAACAGATGGTGGGATGAAGAACTAGAAGAAATGAGAAGAAAAGTGCGGAAGATAAGAAGAAACCTGAAAAGAAGCAGATATGAGACTCAACGCCTAAGTCTGGTTGATGAATACAAAAATCAGAAGAGGACGTATACAAAATTGCTGAAGAATAATAAGAGAGAATCTTGGAGAAGTTTTGTGACCGAGAAAGGGAATGAAGATCCACGAGGGTTAGTGTATAAAACAATCGCAAATAAAGTTAAGCATAACCAGGTCATGAAGAGCCTAAGAATCCAGGGAATAGTGATGATCAGTCAGCAGAAAATGCAGAAGAACTCATCCAGGCTCTCCTGACAGATGATAACACAGAAGGCGAAGAAGAATAAAATATCACGAAGAGAGAAAAATTTTTACAGTTGCTAGACACTCCGAATACTNTAACACAGAAGGCGAAGAAGAATAAAATATCACGAAGAGAGAAAAATTTTTACAGTTGCTAGACACTCCGAATACTACATATTTTTATTTAGAAGAACTTGACAGAATAGTGAAGGAGCTGAAAAATAAGAAGGCATCTGGACATGATGGGATAACTGCTGAAATAGTCAATAGAGTGTACCCCAGGATACGAAAGGACCTACTTGCACTGATGAACGATTATCTACATAATGGATGCTTCCCAAATATCTGAAAAAATGGAATTCTCAAGATCTTGAATAAAGAGGGAAATAAAGACCCAACAAACCCAAAATCATACAAACCCCTTACATTATTTCCGGTGCTCCGAAAAATTCTGGAAAATTTAGTAAACCAAAGATTACTAGGGTTTCTAAAAGCAACGGAGGGACTCTATAAGCAACAATATGGTTTTCGGAAAGGCAAAGGCACATAAAGAGCTGTGCTTGGTGTGGTTCGGAAGGTAAAATCCTGTTGACAATCTTATATCTTGGGAGTTTTCCTTGACAGAAGTGGAACCTTCGATAATGCATGGTGGCCAGGAGTGCTTTNTAACACAGAAGGCGAAGAAGAATAAAATATCACGAAGAGAGAAAAATTTTTACAGTTGCTAGACACTCCGAATACTGCAGATTTTGATTTAGAAGAACTTGACAGAATAGTGAAGGACCTGAAAAATAGGAAGGCATCTGGACATGATGGGATGACTGCTTAAATAGTCAAGAAAGTGTACCCCAGGATACAAAAGGACCTACTTGCACTGATGAACGATTATTTACATAATGTATACTTCCCAAATATCTGGAAAAATGGAATTCTCAAGATCTTGAATAAAGAGGGAAATAAAGACCCAACAAACCCAAAATCATACAAACCCCTTACATTATTTCCGGTGCTCGGAAAAATTCTGGAAAATTTAGTAAACCAAAGATTACTAGGTTTTATAGAAGCAACGGAGGGACTCCATAAGCAACAATATGGTTTTCGGAAAGGCAGAGGCACATAAAGAGCTGTGCTTGGTGTGGTTCGGAAGGTAAAATCCTGTCGACAATCTTATATCTTGGGAGTTTTCCTTGACAGAAGTGGAACCTTCGATAATGCATGGTGGCCAGGAGTGCTTTNCGACAATCTTATATCTTGGGAGTTTTCCTTGACAGAAGTGGAACCTTCGATAATGCATGGTGGCCAGGAGTGCTTTGGCAGCTGAGAGAGGAGTGCCCAGCTAATATTTATGCTATATTAATGAATTATTTTGCGAACAGAATAAATCAGTGCAAAGTGAACAACATATGTGTATGGAAGATAATGTCTAAGGGATGTCCCCAGGGATCAGTCCTAGGACTTGTTTTGTGGAACGTCCTTTTTGACTCACTACTGCATTTGCAGCTGACAGAATAAAGTGAGATATTTGCATACGCCGATGATGCTATTGTGATAATTCCAGCATGGAGCCGAGCTGAATTGGAACACAAAACAGAATAAACATTACAGAAGATCGAGAGATGGGGAAAGATAGTCAAGTTGTAATTCTCTGTTGAGAAAACCAGTGCAATGCTACTAAAGGGAAGACTTCAAAGATCGCCAACGATAAGATTTAAGGGAAGGGCAGTGAATATAAAAAGCACAGTTACGTATCATGGAGTGGTATTGGATAGCAAGATACGCTTCCAGGATAACATGAGGTACCTCATGGATAAAGCTGTAAGTTTTTTCACTAAGATGAGAGCAATGTCCACATCATCATGAGGACTTGGATTTAAAACCATGATAACGTTTTACAAGAGTGTTTTCCTGGGAATTGCATTGTACGGATATGCAGTGTGGTATGAAAAAGCAAGATTAGTGCATACACAGAGACTTCTACTATATACTCAGAGAGCTGCATTGCTTGTGATTACAAAAGCATACAGGACAACATCTACTGAAGCATTGCAAGTGATAGCTGGAATAATCCCTCTCGATCTGTTAGTAATATAACGAGGGAGTTTAATGAATGAAACTGATGGAAGATCTGCATCTGCGAGGAAGAATTTAGTCAGAAGATAGACGCTGCGCCTCCGGTAGAAGAGATGGGATGCCCCGGAGAAGGGGTGAACAAAATACAGAAAATTCCATGACATAAGGGATAGAGTCTGTCATAACTGGATCACGACTGATTATCATTTTTCACAGATATGAACAGGACATGGAATTTACAAAGTAAATCTATACAGATTTAGTTTGGTAGTCTCCCCTCTCTGTAGGATATACAACACTGAAGACACATGGTTACATGCACTACGATATTCTCCTAAAATTGAGGACTTAATAATTGAATACTGTAGAAGACTTAATATAGAAGATAATGGATGACGTGATATAATGTCCAACAAGGGAAAGGCAAAAATAATGAAGGAATATACAAGGGAAATATCTAAAAGATTAGAAGAGTTTGATCTGTGGATACAAAATAATCCACAAGAAAAGGAAGATACTTCTCCCTTAAAATGATACCACACCCTAATACTTACAAAGAAAACCAATATAAAAACTTCGATGCTGGGAGCGGACCTGCTCAACTAAAGTGGAGAAATGTAAAACTGCTATATAAACTTTCAAAGGATTCGTAAGAAGGCAACTGGTGAGTTTGGGGGGCTTCACCCCCCACTCTGAAGAAATTAGAATACATGATGCAGATCTGGCAACGTACAAGGAAAATTAACAATGGAAGAACAATGACCTAAGCAAGTAACCAGGATAATAGAGACTGGAAATATACGAACTTGGAACTGGAACATGGAACTGAAGAATTAAATGACGAGAATCCAGACTGAAAGAAGGTATATACGGAGGGAGGGGGATCGAAAAGGGCTCCAAATGCCCTTTCCAGGCTGCTGCCTAACGAAAGGATGGATATAGTTAATATACTGTAGAGCAGCTATACAATGGCTCAGAAAGGTAGAGTAGAAATCTTTACATTCGAATAAAGAGAATAACCCCCAGGTCCCTGGGAGAGTCAGGGTGGATGGCAGAATCAACCGAGCCACACTCACCCTCCGAGCATCTCGGCAGTAAAATAAAATATAGTTAGTAATAATTTACAACAATAATCAAAGGGTGATGGTATGTAAAGTAATAAAAACAAAAAGTTAAAGTTACGTGCCCCGAGAGAGACAAAGGAAGGAAAGTTACAAGATAGAAAACACAATGATAAGCTAAAGGAAATACTTACACCCCTAGAAAGGGCATAGGCGCGGGGGTGAAGAGAAAAAGATTGCATGTCTGGCTTTTGGCTGGCCGCGAAAAAAAAAAAAAAAAAAGGCTAACCGTTTGGCCACCGTGGCCCCAGCGGTTAGCCTGCTCGCCTCCCACCAAGGCAAACCGGTTTTAATCCTCGGCCGGGTCGCTCCCGGATATTCACGTGTGGGAATCGTGCCGGACGACGCCACTGGTCGGCGGGTTTTCTCGGGGATCTCCCGTTTTCCCCATCTTTGCATTCCGGTGCTGCTCCCTACTCACCTCGCTTCACCCGCATCGGCTCTCAAGACTTGGATGTTAAGAGCAGCCCACATTTCTTCACTCACTCACTGTTGTTACATTTCCAGTCTCCCAGACTTGGATTATAAAATGCTAATGGCACAGCGAGGTAGACCACACGGAAGTAGGGGAAGTGCCCGGAAGAGTAGCGTGTCGTCAGACGAATCCGCGAATTTTTTTGCGGTCGCCGCGGCGTCGGCGAGGAAGTTTGAAAGGGCGGGTCGCAGCACGACGCGAAGCGGGAAGAGAAATTGGCGAGGCGAGCGAGCCTGGCCCACTTCCGGCCGCCGATCTCACCGTGAGAACGTGAGGAGGGGAGGAGAGAGGGTAGCTTCGCGGGCAGCACCTGCCTGCCAGC
>NQII01004955.1:163119-181704 GCA_002778355.1 Clitarchus hookeri | reverse complement strand
AGTTTCGGCACCCATCAGCCGTGTCACACGTGGTCGATTATCACGTTTACAGATATCAACACGTTCGCAGTGCGACGTCACCTGGAAGCGTACCAGTCGCGAGAAATTTGACAATTTGACACTTAACAATATTGCTAGTTCTGGTCCTCCGCTGTGGTGAGCAGCAGCAAATCAAAGTGCTGGACCAATTCCACATCTGTAACCCGTATTCTCATCGAGTGCGTATACGTTGATGCTGACCCCCGGATTAGCTTTCTCAAAAGATGCTATTTGTTGTAGAGGGGTGGGAAAATCTACGGTCGGAAAATCAAAGTGCGTCTCCAGCCTGGTGTAGCGCTGGTTGACGTGCTGTGGATCCCTCCTCTCTACAAAACGTGCCAGTATCGCCAAATTAAAACATTGCTGGTCGACATTGTGTGGGTTGATAACAGCTTTTTTCTCCGCTATGCCTGCTGACAAGGGGATATACGAGGAGACTCTAAGAGGGTTGAGCTTGTTGATGCGTAACTGAACTTGTTTCACAGCAGTGAGAGTCCAGCCGCTGCCCTTCCCCAAATAGTCAGTCTCCTCCACACAGATCTTGACATTGGCAGCCAACACAGCTGCCTCTATGTCGGCTACGTTAAAAAGAGGCATGTTCATCGTCTTAAATGCACGGCGATCCTCTTCGTCCTCATGCGGTTCTGGTTTACCATATACGCACTCGAGAAATATATTAAACTTGACCGCCCCCTGTGTCTCGATTTCCTGCTCTAGTTGGCAAATTATATTTGCTTTCATTGCCTCGAGGTAGTCGCAAATGTCTATTGCTATCCTTGGCAACATAATTTTTCATTACACCTCTAAACGTGCTTTCAACCTCCACGAACCCATACGAGTTGCTCTCAAGAGCCGGGATGTGATGGGACGACCGCACCTATCACAAAGATGTGAGGCAGTCTGCCGGAATGGATTTAGAGAGCAATTGCGCTCGGGACGCAATCCATTCCAGCGGTCCGTAAACACACTGTCGCAAAAACCACACTATAGTGCTGGTCTGCATATAATGGGAACAGTAGGGGGGTTAAGCAACGGAGCTGAGGATGGAGACATTGCAGTAGTAGTATATGTATATATAAATATATATCAATTCAGGTACGTGGTAGGCGGCCCAGACCAGGAGGTATCCTAAAAGAAACACAAGGTTCTAGGATAGTTTGCAAATATGTGTGTAAATAACATAACAAAACTATAGCTAATCAAAAAGTGTGTTCACCGGGGCTCGAACCCAGGAGTGGCGTTATATTTAAATAGAATGATACACGTTCCCCGGAAGAGACATGCTTTGTATGCTAACAGTGGAGAGTATCCGCATGACGATATGAAATGGACCAGCGAGAGACTATATGATGTGTGTTAACTGAATGTATACAGAGCTATACTACACACAGCAACACATTAAAAACTATACAAGTTTTTTAAAATACCTATACGCAGGCCTGTCGTCAACACACAGAAATATGCTAACATGTGAAATAAACAATTAACGATTGCTGGGAATGGGTGTGTGTGAACACACATCCCATTATGTTAAAAGTTATAGCCGAGGACGAACTACACTATGTTTCTTTAATACAGAACGTCTCCGCATACAAATCCCTATAATACTCACCAACAGACGATACACACTTACCTCTAAAGAGGACAGATGTTGTATAGAGTATCGAGTGCTGATATCAGCCTGATACTGACACCGGACATGTATAGATAACACACACAGAGTACGGTAGGTATTATTATTAGAGCTGAAACCGTGAGGACCCTAGAGAAGTAGCAAGACACAAAGAGCTCAGCGGTCCATACACGATTGAATGCTTAGGAATATAGCAGAGGTATATATACTCTCTTCCCAAAGGAGCGTAATCTGGAGAGGGTATTAGGACAGCAATAACAGGTGTTATCTAAGAGCGGCCAGAACGGCTGTAGGAGAAATGGTGCCTGGCTAAATTCAAAACACGTCGCTCTTCCCAGCCCAGTTACAAATTTTAATATATATCACCATACAGAATTTTACCTACTTACTCACACACTGATCAAATAAGGCATACTGGTGAGTACTCCATCATAGTTATATGTCCAAACTGTAATGTAATGAAAGTAACATATTCTCTTTTAATATTCATGTAGTGTAAACTCTAAAGGAGTGTGTAATGTCTTTAGTTTAAAGTACTATACTGGTACACCTGTTACCATCTCACAAAGATATATTCTAGCACAAAAGATCGTGTAGTGTGTCTTTAATATACTGACACATTTTGTTTGTGTTATGTATGTGTGCTTGTCATCCAACAGAAATAAGAACGCATATATTATATGTACATTGTTTTTTGATTAACAACATACAGTATTATTATACACACATATACTCTCTCAAGATAACATTATTAGTCCAAGAAAATATTTTTTTGGTTAACGCATCAAGATACTAATATTTTCCCGTTACATTACCACACGTAAATAAAAAAAATTAATACAAAGAAACACAAGAATTATATATTCAATAAGCTCGAAAACAATATGTATATCTGAAATAAAATTTGTTTTAAAAAAATACATACAACTTTTTTACTATACTTTTGCAAGCAGAATAGTGAAAAGTTGCTGCAGTAATGTCTTTCTATCAGCACCTGTTAATTTACATACATCCTAAATGATGAATTGCCACAATTCAGACATGCGGTGGCTGGTATCTTCTTACGTAACATTCTGTGATGAGGAACAGCTTTTACCACCACGGACTTGACAGCAGCAGACTTCTTACGTTTGACATCCGGCAGCTGGATGGGCGCTGCATGCTTCTTAAGTTTAGTAATGTCAATTACAGCAGCAGCAGGAACTGTAGGTTCAGCTAGCACGAAAGGGTCTTGAGGAAGGTGAACTCTTATTGTATCATGCTATAAAGCGTGAGTTATCACCTCGTCCAAACCACATGGCAGGGGAGTGTCTGTTCGCATATAGTTAACGACACACCTCCCCAGAATATTACATTCGACCATATGCTGACAGCGTTCGTACGATGTTGGGTTGTGGGCAAGCAGCTAATGCACTATACCGTCACACTGTTCGCTGTACGTTCTTGGCTCGTCAGCGGTCTCACCATCAGAGACATGGGTTGTGCTGTTGTAACCAGGCGTTACACTGCTGTAGGTTGTCTCTGGGCGAAATGGTACATTCATTTTGAGCTCACTGGTGCTGACTGGTAAGAAAACATGCAGTTTATATATCATCTACACTGCGTCGACATTACTTCAGAGCTTTTTGAGCAATAAAAACCGAATATATGCATAAATGTCGTACATTACCTGACAACATTTACACTTGCTGCAACATGTCATTTCGCCCTCGACCGTCGTGCTGCTGTCTGCTTCAACGTTGATGTTGTAACAGTTTTATTAACCTTCACTTATATACAGTTTCAATTGAAGACACAACATACCTTAGCAACACAGGGTAGAACGTATGTGGTACGACATTCTTCCAGCGTGCTCGTATGTATGTGGCCTGTACATTCTTCTGTTCAGCAGTAAGTTTATCCATTATCAACTTCTCGCAAGGTAAATTTCACCTTCTTGTTCTCATTACGCAGTTCTGTAATGTCTTCACATTCAGTACGTACTGCAAGAATACATCTGTTTTCAGATAGCTCACTCTTGGGTTGGAGATTGTAGACTGCACACTGGTCGGACTTGTAGCAGGGTAGAATATCATAATAAAAGTTGTCACAAGCGTCCTGATAACCCCAAAAATGTTTTTCAGAGTCGCATATTTGTACTTGTTCATGTTCAAGCTTTGGTTTAAACACGACTCTTCTATATCCAGTAAAGTATTTCTGGTACATGTTCACACCTTCCGGCAGAAATGCCACACAGTTACGTATGTTAAACGTATTACACATGTCGATAGTTCTCAACGATACACTGATGACTACTGCAGCTCTACTGTCGCTCTTCTTATTTTGTAGCCAGGTACGCCTCACACGTTAACGGTGAACACATTGTCCTCCATGTAATTTTACCTCTGTTCATGTAGGTTGTATGACGGTCGCCGGTACAGCACTCGGTCCAGCTGGTAATTACATTGTTGACATCGCAAAGTTCATATGTGATTGTATGATTAAACCAAACCTGGCGTATATTGTCTTTGCCTACTTGCACAAACATAGTACTGAGTGAGCAAGGCAGCTTCATTTCGTGTCCTAGGTGATACACAGCACATGATATTACATTACACTGTACTGAGAGGGCCTTCGATATAGTCCAACAGGTGCCATGTCTTTATCAAAAGCGCATTAAGGCAAGGGCACAAAAGGTTACGTCTACATGCATCACATGCATGTTCTAGATGTTTTTTATATTTTTCTCTCAACCTTCTAAATGACGGACACTCACACTCGGTTTGTAGATCACAGAGTTATATTTTAGTGGCGCAATAATTGCTTAAATGTCGCTTCTGCTCCGGCCCGGCTACAAAGACTGTACCATTCTCATTTAACGCAGAGACAAGTACATTGCGTGCTGTCTTGTATTACAAATCTCCCTCACTCCAATTGAGACCCTGATAGAATTTCCAGATATTAGTTACTTTGCTTTTCACGTCCAGCTCTTGCCCTGGACATGGTGGTCGGAATGTATACGTCGCTATGCCACAGTCAACGTACGCTATACAAATACGTATAATAATAAAACCCTGCTGTGAGATGCAACCCTGAATGTTCACGTACATTATGACGGTTGGAGAGAGAATGGGCTATAGTTGTAACTTACGTCAGTATTTTAACTACTCTGTCCCGCACATTATACATGACTAGTCTGTCGTGAAGTATTAAGGCGTAGGCCTGGGTGAAGGCCGGGAAATTCTCTGCAGCTGTTATTTCAATCCTACAGTCTACAACCCCGGATTTTAAGCGATCATCTTGTTTGCTAACTTGAAACACTAGAAGGGGTGCCATGTCCATGAACTTGTTCGGTTCTGGAGTGGGGGCTTGTGTTTGACCATAGTACGAGCGTTGAAAGTCCGCGTACATTTGGTACGGTACCATATACGCACCATTTGCGAAATCGACATTGAAATCTCCATGTGGATAGGCCTCGGAGTTTAAGAAAATTTTAACGTTCTTAATATTTACGTGATCGAATTTCGAACAATTCTTATTGAGCACGTTCCGTTTACCTGTCTGAAACGCTACAATTATATATCTTGGTTTCTCACTTGTGAAACTAGTTTTCACGTTCCGATTTACGCTTACAGAGCTCAGCACACTAGGATACGTTTCTAAACTCCGAGTACGAAAAGCTAAATCTACATTCCTTCCTTTTTCTGCATATTTCAAAAAAATTTACACGTTCCAACATGTTTACTTGTACGTGTGGTAATAACCAGTCAATAGAAAGTATTGAGAGTGTGGCTGCTTTTGCACTGGTGTCCTGGAGTGCATTCGTTTGAGTGTTGGCCATTTGCATTATCTACTGCTTGGAATTAATAATCACATGCCCGTAGTCTTCCGAAAACCCTAACAGCATAGCTAGCAGAATACATACTTCAAATTTACTGTTGGCATAGACAGGAACCTTAGTCTTTTTTGATTCCCCAGCCAGCCATTTTGGAGGCCGGCAGTTGGTTATGCGTTAATGGAAGGTAATTCGTTATGGTTGCAGTGATTCCAACATCACTGGTTGCTTCTACTTCGCACCCGTTCAATTCATAGGAGATTATATTAATCATGTGAAGTATACAGTTTCTAATGATTTTAGTCGTTGCTGGAAGTGCGTTACCAGCCCTTGTCAGCGTACTTCGGAAGTGCAAATAAGAATTACACGGTGCTGTGTAAATATCTTGGTTTTGCACGGGAGTCCTTACCTCGGATGAGGACACGTACGGACCTGGAAGATATGGCGAGTAAGTGTGGATTTCCGCCTTTGTTATTGCGTCTTCATATCCTACCAGCTCCCCGACGTTTAAGATTTCCACATCCATACTTACTCTTAATCGTTAATCCTAATCTTGCAAGAAAACAAGCGTTTTCAGATGTTAGCGGACTGCATGCCTGCCTCGTACTAGCTTTAGGTGTGAGGTGATAAGTTCCTTTTATAACTTTTGCATGCTTCATTTTCAGTCCTATCTTTCCACAAATGCAAACGTACGGTTATTTCCTCACATCAAAAATTAATCAAACGACTTTCTTGGTCTACTATGGAAACGATTACTTCCTGTATGTTTTCTCTCGAGACCTGCATGTATATGGGCATTGTTGGCACGCTCAGTATTTTAAATCCCGGCGGGATGTTTGCAGAGATACGCACCTCTTGTATCTTACCGTCGCCCTTAACTTATAGAAACATGCAAATACGTTCATCAATTATTGGTACAGAAAAATATGTTTGAAAATCTATCAGAGCTACAGACCACGCGCTCGTCAGGCTTAGCGGTGGAAAATGCACGGACCGTAATTCCGAAGTGTTGCCTGTTACTATCAGAGTAAGCGACATGACTGATTCCTTGGCAATATTGCCTTGACTTTAAGTAAGAAGGAAGCGCAAGCACAGGTGACCACAGTTCCAGTCCCGCGGACGCTGTTCTGTCTTGTGGTTGTAATAAATTCTAGTGCCTTTAAAATATTTTTTCAATTCGGGTGGTGCCTTTAAATTTCCATAGCTATCGTAATATTGTACTGTGTTCCCATTATTTTTATAGGCGGCCCTGAGTCCCGGGCACGGAACTCTTATCTAAATTTACTATGCCACATTCTACCTGTCTTGAGCGCTGCTGCAATTTGCCAAGCATGTAAACACCCCGGAAATTATGTATTTTTAATTTTCGTGAAAATTTACTTAACTCTATATTTGTTAATGGGCGTTCAGGTAGTTCTCTTAAGACTTCCTCCTCTTTTGTCGCATCTATTTTGAGCCCCCACCGCGGTACGGGTGCAAATACAGTCCTTTTCCAGTGTTTTTTTTTTTTTTTGCGCTGGCAATATTTTCTATATTTTTATTATGACGTAATTGTTCAGCTAAGTGTTTATTCTTGTATTTAGCACTATTCACGGCTCGCGCAATTCTGCTCGCCCCTCCATTTAGACTACCTAACACCCCTAAAGCTGGTAATATGAACGGTAGTATCCCTCCGTGTTTAGCCTTCCTGCAAGTACATTTCTTTCTTCCAAACTTGATTCCCATCCCTCGTTTAACTTTAGACTTTATAATTTTCGAAACGCCGCAAGCAGCCAGGGGTTTGCCGAGCTTAGAATTGGCCGAACCGGTTATTGCTTTGGCTGTATTCGCAAGAATAGTGTCTGCAGTGTGTCGGACTTTCAAATTATTACTAGTAGCGTACGCAATGTTGTGTTCCTTGCACGCTGTGTCTCGAGTATTTACAGGCATGTCTCCCCTATGTAGTCTTCGTGCCAGACCCGTGCCAGGCCTGCAAAACTTGTATCCTGGTATATGAGCTTCAAATGGAAGTTATTTATTAATGTATTTACCAGACCGGCTCCTTTCTTGGCAGTCTTATCCCTGTGAGGCATAACGTGAAACTGACTGTTAAATTGGATAGTATAAGTGTTTTATAAGGTTTGTGAATGGATGGGAACGTGGGCCGTCCAGTGTGTGTGACTTCTTTCAGCAAGGCGCTGCGGTCTCGGCTGTAGACAATATTTTCCCCTCCTTCCACCTCGCTTCACTACTGGATGTTTTTCCTCTCTGCCGGAGCGACAGCGGCCATCACTATTTTGCCTCCTCCCGCCCGTCTCCTCTACCCAATGCATGATGAGCGGGCCAATTGGCGCTGTGTAGGCCGCAGTGTGCGACCTTCCCCACCCCACACCACACTGAACGAGCGGGCCACTTCCCCACGCAACACCTCCTGCCACCGAACGAGTGCGTGTTTTGCCTGTCTGACACAACCACTTTTTTTATATCTAGAAACAAAATTAATTTTTACTAAGATCTGATTTGAGAATCCAACTATTGTGACATTTATGAAATCCTAGCCATTTTACATATGCTCTGTCACCTCTAGTACGTAAAATTTTCTCGACCAAATAAGTATCAGGATATTTGGTTACCAGTATTTCTTGCTCGTAAAATTACCCTTTCACCTGCTCCCCATTCAAATCTTCAAGCTCATACGTTCGTGGTTTGTAATGCCGTATCTTTGTAACGCGAAATAATTCTACAGACCAGCTAGGCTTGTATCCCTTAGAGAACAGATTTTTAAGACGTGAAATCCGCACATAATCACCGATTTTTGCTTTCTGTTTCGTATTATCTACAACCTTTGTATGTTTAAACACCGTCTCCAGCAAAGAATATTTCTTTTACATTCGCTGGACGCATATGAATTGTCCTCTGTATTCTGTTATTGTAATTGCTAATCAAACAAGGTAACATATCCAGCCAAGTATAACTTCCTCTCGCTGAGAATTCACGCCACATACGATTTTGCAGAGTTCCACTATAGATACTTTTTTCTCGGTAAATTTACTGTAATGGTTAATGTTATTCTGTTTCATTACAGAACGGAATGGTTTATTGTAGAATTCCTTGCCTAAGTCTGTCTGAATATTTCTCGGCGATCCCTTGTCATTTAAAACCGTTTTCATAGCCCTCGCAACATCAATTCCCATCTTACGTCTGAAGGGGACACCCCATGCAAATTTACTGTAACAATCGATTACTGTTAACAGATATCTATAGCCTTTATTCACAGAAGCGTACAGAATCATTTCCATCAGATTTGCCTGATACAGGTCGCGAAGCCCAAACAACAGTATGTGTCTTCTAATGTAATTTCTTTGTGCTGGTCGGTGTATTTCAGCTGCAATCGCTGCACGAGACATTTTTTCAGTACACGTACCTGCCTTCACATAATTCTTCCACAATATTCACAATCTTATTGGTATGTGAATTATTTCCAGCCTGTTGGGATGCAATGAGTAGACATAGGCATGCCACTAACTCGTTTACGTCGTCCCAGTTAACGTACTCGAGCTGACTGCTATCATCAAGTTTTGAACTTGGTCCCGAGCTGCTAGATATTCCAACGTCTGGAAACAGCTCTGACACAATGTCGAATTTGGGGTGTGATTCATCTTAAATATGTGTTGCTAGTTGCATCATTATCGGTTAAATGTGAGCTCGTAAGAGAAAGCATTTTTTTATATTGGTTAAGAGCTCCTCGCGAGTATTCACCAGGTCTGTGTTTAAATAGTAGTTCGTAGAGACCCTCTTATTATTTCATTATCAATCTGTATGTTATCATAAGGTAGAAAAAATNTTGGGATGCAATGAGTAGACATAGGCATGCCACTAACTCGTTTACGTCGTCCCAGTTAACGTACTCGAGCTGACTGTTATCATCAAGTTTTGAACTTGGTCCCGAGCTGCTAGATATTCCAACGTCTGGAAACAGCTCTGACACAATGTCGAATTTGGGGTGTGATTCATCTTAAATATGTGTTGCTAGTTGCATCATTATCGGTTAAATGTGAGCTTGTAAGAGAAAGCATTTTTTTATATTGGTTAAGAGCTCCTCGCGAGTATTCACCAGGTCTGCGTTTAAATAGTAGTTCGTAGAGACCCTCTTATTATTTCATTATCAATCTGTATGTTATCATAAGGTAGAAAAAATNCGTTTAAATAGTAGTTCGTAGAGACCCTCTTATTATTTCATTATCAATCTGTATGTTATCATAAGGTAGAAAAAATATTTGTTTGTTGCCCAGATACCATTTTTTATTTCTCTTGTAAACGCCGTAAATCCTGTCCATAAAACGTAGCCGTATAAGATGTGAGAACTGTCCTTTTTACGTTTTAATTCGACCAAAGAAACTTCATCTGGAATTGACTTCAATTCGGCGTCCGGGTCTAGTCTTCACGTCAGGGGGAATAGACTGTTTATTTAGCGCATCCAGTAGGGATGTGATTGGCTGAAAAGCTTGTTCCAGTATGGCATCACATTCCATACACGCTCGTTTCGCCTGCAGATACTTGCCACGCACACTTTTAATAGTGTGGCGTAAATCCTCCACAGCTGCAGACATTATACTAACAATTAAAGTGAAATGTATGTACTTCATATATATTAGACAACGGCTCTACGCGCAATCAGATTGACTATTTTATCCTCCAATGTATTGAGTTGTTTGAGAACTGCAGTACATATGTGCTCGCAATGCTGCCATTTTTCATCTACCGTACGCAAATCATTTAAATAACTAACAATACATTGTCGTATAAGTTCCTCAATATCTGAAAGGCTACTACTCAAACTTTGGTTACGACCATCCAATTCTTCAAGCATATTTATAGTAAGTTTATTAGTCATTGCCTCAAAAATTGTGCTGAGTCGGATTTCCAGGGCAGACGTATTAAGTTGCTCGTCCAGTTTAGTGGAGAGACTTGCAAACCCCTTACCAATGGTCTGTTCGACTGCTGTGATCTTGGCGTCCACACCACTAAGCTTTCCTGCAGTCTCATTCGCTACACGCAAATTATCTCTCAATGTTTCCGCGAGGGTTGTAAGGGACCTATAATCCACACTCTCATCTAAATCTTCAAGCTGTGCTTCCACAGCAGGTAGCTTGCTTCCCACTACGCTTCGCATGTTATTAGTTAACGTCTGAAAATGTTTTATCACTGTAACGGACAGCACACTGACGAGATCTAGGTTCGATTCTAACTTCTTACTTATTGCATCCAGAGTAGCCTTGTCATTAAGGTGACTGTCTAATTTAGCTGCGAGACAGCTAACTTGCGCACCTACATCGTTAATTTTCTTCCCCATAGCTGAAACCGTACCGCGTATCGCACAGAGTTTCTGAATATCATCGGATAATTTGTGCAGCTGGGCGTCCAGCTTGGTAGACAGTATGTTCGTGTTGGCGAACAGACGGCCCTCCATAGCGATAAGGTTCGATTCCAGCTTCTTATCTACATTACTCTCAGTCTTTGCATTAAGGTACTCATCAAGTATTCAAGTTTTGCAGTGAGGCTTGCTAGAACTCTAGCACTAACTTGCTCTCCTACATCATCGATTTTTCTTCTCCACAACCGAAATCCTACCTCATATCGCGTTCAATTTCAGTACGTCTTCGGATAATTTGTATAGCTGAGCCTCCATTTTGGTAGACAGTATGTTCGTGTTGCCGGACAGCCTACCTTCCACTGCTTTGAGTGCGTCCCCACCAGTAATGTGGCGAGCCGCAAATCCATGTTTGTGATGAGTTTATTAGTATCGAAAAGACGGCTTTCCACAGTAGCAAGTTTCCCACCCAACGCAGATAGTTTCTTAACATCTTCGGACAATGGGTGTAATTCACTTGGCACTGATGTATGAATTCTGCTGGCTATACGCTCTCCCATATCACTCAGCGCAGTCTCTAAAACTGTGATTCGTGTCATACCTGCCAATAATGTGCGCAAATGTGTCTCGATACTAGTTTGAAGTGTTGTCACTGACCGCAACGCTTCCGACGCAACGCTTCGTACAAAGGATAAATTTGCAGCATCACCATCATGTTTAGGGATGCCTAAATTCTTTGGTCGTTTTCCTCCAAAACGGCAATTTCCATTGTTGGTAGATATGATACAGATTTCCGGCCCCCGCTTTAGACAGCTATGGCCAAATTTGGATATGGAGTAGCTGATACTTCACTGACGATCAGTAATGAACTGGTCGAAACCTCTACAGTACCGCCCCTTATTAAGTGGAAAATCTTTTGCTCTCACTAGGAACCCGTGAGGTTCGTGCCAGCAACGCGAACACATTTCTTTAAATCTGTCAAATGTCATATCGGTATTCACATGGTCAGAGTAAACGTGGCGTAAATTCAGGTCGTCCATACAAAATAGGACTAGGAAATTAGCGTTGTCACGTAGATGATGTTTCGGCATTCGTGAATACGTTTGACATAGGTAAATAGAATCCACTGCTACATGGCATCCCATGCTGAAATATTTCTGCATTTTCGTCTGTTTCTCGCATGCTACGTCGTTGAAAAAATAAACACAGAGTTTGGTAAAGCTTCGCTTGGCTGTACGACTGCATCATTATCGCTATAGGGAAAATAACCAAGTCCGGCAACTGCTTGTAATATTTGTGATAGTCGCAAGTACTTTGGCTGTTGAAGCGATTTCATATATAGGTAAATGTTCTAGAATCTAAGCCCATTTGATTCCTCTAGGAGGCTGACAAGCACGCATGTCTTACCGCAATTTCTCAGTCCGGCTATAATAGCTTGTACAGTCCCCGGTAATAACTTTCCGTGACGTAACTTAAAGCCATTGGTTTCATCTTCGTCAACGTGACTTATGAGAACAGGAAGCGTGGTTCGCTGCGGCACAATCTCCATTGTACTGGTATGCAAATCAGTTAATCAGCATTATTTATGTAAGTTTTTTGATATCTGTTGTGTAAAATTCTCAAATACTTCGTTAAAAAATTTGTAGAACGATAGAGAGTCTGGGATGCGCCCTATCTCTTTGGGAGTGGGCGCTCGTGTTGTTGTGTCAGGACATAATTATTTTTTAACGGCATCCTGATAACTTAATGTCTGCTGTGTCTGGAGATAAAGAAGTCCCATTAACTTAAATTACTGTTGATATGGAGACACCTCGTTAACCTATCTGTTGGCTTTGAGTTGCTCTCATTTTATCTGCTGGCTGAGGCCACAGGTGATCAGTAGACAAGGTTTTTTTGAGCACACATCTTTTCTTCCNGTTGCTCTCATTTTATCTGCTGGCTGAGGCCACAGGTGATCAGTAGACAAGGTTTTTTTGAGCACACATCTTTTCTTCCTATAGTGGAAGAAACTGAAATGTATTATATCAAATGTATTGATACTTCCAATTCATTTTATATATGAATACTACATATATATAACTTGAGAAATGTATGTATTACATCTGATATATTGATACTTCCAATTCATTTTACATATGAAGAATTAGTTTCTTTGTTCTCATACATTATATAAACTTGTAAAAGAAACAAGTGTCCAGTTCATGCTTCCATATACATTGTTTACACCTGAGATGCTATTGGTACTGCAAAGAGTGATTACTAAATTCATATGAAGACTTAAATAAACCTGACACAAATATTTAGTGCTATTAAAGAAGCAGTACTTCTTTTAGTGTGGAAGGAACCGTGTGTCTTGGAAGAAACTGTGTGTCTAGCCATACTTGTAAAGGAAACAAGTTATACACAAGTGAGAGTGTTTAATAATAACTTCATCTTAATAATAATTGGTTGGTTCAATATCTATTATTATTTGAATCTGAGAAATTATTTAGTGCTTGCATGTATTACTTCATAGTATTGATACTGCAAAATTTTATTAATAAATTCTTATCAATAATAATTATATTAACATAATAAATATTATTTTGTGCTATTAAAGATTTCGGGTTTCACTGCTCGTAGCCTCGGGCGATTTAATGGCTTAGGGAGTTTGTCGCAGGGAGCCATGGCCTCAAAAACAAATATGGACGCCATGGAATGTCCGAGAAAATTTTTTTGTAAAAATAATTTTTTTTTATTTTGGCAAATTTTAAAAACAAAATGGCTGTTATTATTTTGAAAACAATGGTGGCGCCCTTGCTGCCAAGATGGCTGCCATAGTGGTGGAATGCAAGAGCATGATGTTTATGTTTTTTTACCAGGGTTTGGGGGGGTCCGTGAGTCCGTATCACGAAGCTGCTTTTAAAACAACTATTTCTAACTACTGGCTGTTCTCCTGAAGCATCCTTTTCAGTGTCACATTCGTATGTAGTAGGTTAATTAGTGTGTGACCTATGGTAGGTAGTTAGGACTTGGTTAGGTACAAGGGACTCCTAATTTTTGACATGCTTGGAGGGCTTTTGAGGTGAGTGTAAATAAATGGTTTTTATTGCAAATTAGTTGTTTGTGTCATAAATATTGTTTATAGAATGGGTTTGCAAACATCTGTTGTTAAAAATTATAAAGTGGTAGTGCTGTTAGTAATGTTAAAATTGTGGTGTATTAGGAAGCAAGCATTAAAATTTTGTGCTTGGATTGTTTATACTGTATTGTGTGTCCAAAAAGGCATGTTTGTGTAATGTTTACTTCATAAATTATATACATATGTTAGTATCTAGAAATGTATAGGCATACTGTAAACTCTACTTGAAATTTATTTTATTTATTGTTATAGTGAATCATACATATTGGATGTGTGTTTTTTTTAAATCCATTTTTAATATTGGTCTGATTGTTAACCATATTTGCTTGCAGGAAGTTTGGAGATTCTCGTTTGCCTGACAACAGCATTAATATTCACCTCACTGGTTCTGCAGGCCAAAGTTTTTGTGCATTTGTGCCAAAAGGTGTTCATGTGACTTTAGAAGGTGATGCTAATGATTATGTTGGAAAGGTAAATAATACTACAATAGCCATTACTGTATTTAGTAGTAGTTGCTTTTATCCTTATGCTCTCTATAGTTACTTTCATTCTCATGCTTTCTGTATTGGCTTTCTCATTCTCTCTCACTGTGTATTTATTAATATTTGGTGGAAGTGGAAGGTTAAGTCTGCACTTCTGTGTTATAGTTTTGTTCAGATGTTGGCGTATTTAATTAAATCAAGATTTCATTGGAAAATAATTTTGGTTTTACGCCAGAGACAATTAAACATGAACTTTATACAAAAATGCAACTTAAACATAATTTTTTTAATGTTTCTTGAGGTCAATATTTGCTAGTTTCGATTTTGTGACAGTATCTTTGGAACCGTAGATAGTCACAAAATCAGGGATCTATTTTACTTATTTAACAGTAAAACCACTGAGCTACACTAGGTGATAAAGCAAGATACTTGTGCACACAATTGCATCTTCTTACATGTGCTGAAACCATTGTAGTCAAGTCACACTTGTGGTCTGACTGGGCTACTACCCAACCTCTGCTGTTTAGAATAGTACCCAAGCATTTGCAAGGCTAAGTACGTCAACAATTATTGGAAGGGGCAATGGCTGGAAGGAACTTGCTCATAGTAACTCGCTCCTTGTAGCACACTCGCTATTTTGGATTTTTATGTGGAGCTTAGCTCCCTTTTTAATAGTAGCATAAATCATAGCTGCATTCTTTATTTGTAGCATTAACGAAATGAGCATACTGATTATTCATGCTCCATAGATTACGATATATTTAGGAACGTTCATCGACTGGAATTGCTCTCTCGTATCACCACACACAATACTGTTGACATATCACATTATAATTATTCAGTAATAGTTAAGACAGTTGGAAAATTACTTCAAATGTCTAAAAAACAAAAACACAGTTCTTTAAATAAATCAAGTCGGAGAATTTGTTTATGAAAGAAGCCATAGTGTACATAAAACACTATGGTTTAAATGTATTTTTAAAAATTCTGTGTATCTTTTGACAGTTCTAGAAAAGTAGCACAACCACAGTGTATCCTTCCGCCACAGATTTTGTGAGTATGATGCACACGTGTATTTACCTGATTTCTCCCATCATGGCAAGCACTAAAAGACTGAAGTTAGGTAACTTCCATCCAGTAATCAATGTAGGATATTATAGCTAGCTGGGCATTCCAAACCTGCTAACTTTAAAAGTTTTAACTTCAATTAAAGAATAAAACATGATCCATATGTCNGCTAGCTGGGCATTCCAAACCTGCTAACTTTAAAAGTTTTAACTTCAATTAAAGAATAAAACATGATCCATATGTCACTGTTCATACAGACACAGCAATAAACACACACACATTTTACTGGAGTTAACCTTACACTCAGATATAGGCCTAAAAACGAATATTATTTTCGCGCTACAAAAGATTTGAAAGTGCAGCTTTTTAGGCCACGTGCATTTGAAACATTTTAGTAACTGTATAGAAATACATTGTTTACAAAATATGCTAACTTACTGTTTTTAATTTGCAACCTCTTTAACATGTGTTTTTTCATGGAAGTCCTTGCATGATTACTTCACTAAAATCTATTTGTCATTAATATGAAATAATTTATTTCCAGAATCATTCAGTAAAATCAACGCATTGCCAGTTTCCTTAAACCAACAAACCTAAACTTTGCAACATAGATTATATTTGGGGTGCTTCATGGTGAAAGGCAGTTAAGAAAAATGGTGTAGTAAGCTGTTTTACAAGTGGTAAACGGGCCGATAATACTGCATTTCTCAAGAAAATGCAATGAAAAGGCATCATTAACCAAATATGTTTAATGAAAGAAAATATATATTAATTAACTACGGATAAAATATTCCGGCAACACCAGCAAGGTACTCGCATAAACATGATGAAAAAGAGCACATTTACTTTGTCTTTCACCAGGCTAGAAATGTTTCACTGTACGCAAGTGTCCGCAAGCTTAGTCATAATTACCAAACTTTAAAGCCAATTCACATAATTTAAACCATAAATGTTGTAAGTATAATTAAAGTTTTAAGTTATGACTTTCATTTCTTTTCTTCCATAGTCATCATCAATATTGCCAACATAACAATATACATCCTGCAGCAATTCATCAGCTGATACAATACTTTAAAAATGAGAGCATTTGCTGTATACATANCATAACAATATACATCCTGCAGCAATTCATCAGCTGATACAATACTTTAAAAATGAGAGCATTTGCTGTATACATACTGTGTACATTGGTCACATTGTCTGTCAACATTTACCCTTGCGGGCTAGCGCGCTTAGAAATCCTTGGCTAGTTATGAAGGCAGACTCCCTTGTGCTGTTATAGCACTAAGTGCGTTTGGTCTTGGGGCCATCCTGCGACCACACAATTAGTGACTGTTTGATGAAAGTTGACCGGTCCACAACATGCTAAATACAAACTGGGATCTTGGGCTTCATACTATTCTTCTCTCTTCCATGTGATCACTGACAACACATCACTTGAATGAAAGTCTATGTAAAATCACAGATTATTACCTCATACAATTAAGTAATGAACTAAATTAAGATTGTCGTTTGCAAATTTACGTTGTCAAATATGTACTTGAAAAATAAAACTATAGTCTCATGAGAAATGACTTTTGGCTTTATTTATTTAGGTTTATTGCATGAATATTGTCTTTTTTAAAGAGGCTTCATTGCAAAATGCATTGGGCCTGCATAATTACAGATTACACATTATAGTACTTAAATTATGATACGTGCATTCATCTGACAAATTTTTTTATAAAGATGTGGCTATTCATATACCTAATTATGTACACATGCACTAAAAATATTTTTTCAAAACAACATAAATATAATTTTTGTGCGTCTACCGTACAATTAAACTTGGGTAATTACAGCAGCATTTAAAAATTACAAGTCACCAAAACATAAATTTATAAAATTTTATGTTTTACACATGGGCCATATAAAATAGTAAACGGTATACCACATTTTTAAAACTACAATTTCTTATCGCTTACTTGTTATAACAACAACCTAGGCCTAATTTTTTTCCCAACGGCTTAGTATCATTGAAAACTAACTGTGTTTGTTCCAAGGTGAGCATTAAAATTTTTTTTTAATAGCTGTAAAAAAAGAAATGGCTTGCTTTGCTCTTAAGTGATCATTTGCGTGGTGTTGTTCCACGACGTGTTATTTACTGTTATAGGCTGTTCATGGTAAAGTCGGCGCAATTGAAAGCCCTGCATAGTTTATACTGTAATCTCATTGTGTATCCTTATGCCTCATCAACATAAATATCACCATATGATATGTTTAGATCAGATGTTCACAAGTCCACTGTATTTACTCGGTACATAATAAGCAACATGTAATAACAAACACATAATAACTACCAAATTGTAATAACTAAGAACAATAAGTGCTTTCAAGTGACGTGTGTCATTTTATTCCTGTAGAAAGTTACAAAATTCTATCNAGAACAATAAGTGCTTTCAAGTGACGTGTGTCATTTTATTCCTGTAGAAAGTTACAAAATTCTATCTCCTAGTGATATTCATAGTAATATTAGTGGACGTATCAAAATTCCCATGGAAATGCAAAATTCCCTTGAAAATGAATGCAGTAACACTAATGCTAGGTACAAGCAAATAGTTGCGCTGCCGTGACAGTACGACTGAGGAAATAAGGCTCAACAGAAAGGATGGAAAATTTTACTGTGCCAGAAGTAAGGCGAACTATATTTCCTAATTGGAACTACTTTCCCTATATCACTGCCAATTTTACCGTGAGTTTTGCGTCGGTGCTTACTGTACTTTAAAATGTTTGCTGTTACGGGCAGTAATTTTTTAAAGATTGACACTTTGTCATGAAATCTTATAAAAGATTTGATTGTATTCTTGTTTTAAAATGATCTAAATGCACATACAGTGACAATCATTTAATACAGGCTGGACATGCTCAAAATGTCTTCAAGAAATTTTGTATTATAAAATGTTATCCTTCCGTAGATGTAATGGTCCCTTGACAAACTGTGTTACACTTTGTTTTTGTATTTTAAACAAGTTACAAATTTTGACTAATTCTTTTAGCAAATTTCGGCTGATCTTTAATTTTTTTTTTTTTTTTTTTTTT
>NQII01004955.1:116282-163020 GCA_002778355.1 Clitarchus hookeri | reverse complement strand
ATAATATTTATGGCACTTGTTTACCCCCGCAATTTTCTTATCTTTTCCAACTTTCCAGAACGTCACCTTCCGTTGCAGAATAGCAGATTCAGGGCTCAACAATTCTGTGGATGCCGGACATTTGACTTCCACAATGCCATCTTCATCTATCAAGCCATCAGGGGTTGCATTGAAATACGGTAATTCAGGATCAATAAAAAAAACCACATNATGCCATCTTCATCTATCAAGCCATCAGGGGTTGCATTGAAATACGGTAATTCAGGATCAATAAAAAAAACCACATAGCCAAATTTTTACATGTGCAGCTTGTTCCATTTCTTCAATAGTTCTGTGCTCATTTTCTTTCCCGTATTTCACAGCTGATATTTGTTGAAGATCAGTGTANTCTTCAATAGTTCTGTGCTCATTTTCTTTCCCGTATTTCACAGCTGATATTTGTTGAAGATCAGTGTAGAGGATATTTTTTACTAAACCTTCATAGCTGGTAGATGGAAGTCTTCTACAAACATCACCAAAATTAGATGATGTTAGTCACTTTGGTCTTTCTTCCATCCACTGGCCAGTATACAGGAGGCCCCTGGTTTGTGTTTCAATTTCATGCACAGCTTCATTGTTTTTTTGAAGGCTTTCCAGTTTTCCAGTACCTCATTACATTATTTGAGACCAGATTATATGGAAATGCATATTTTAGCTATTTTTTTTTACAGATTTTAGCATATTTTAATTGAAACCTACTGATGTGTCATATTTGCGCTATTTTTACAGATCTAAATACATTTCCAAACGTAACAACGTTGCCTGCTACCAACCTAAATAAAACGCATGGATTTCTTAGCATTTGCGCATCTTTTGCTTAGCAAGTAAACAGTATCGTGTGTGACAAGAACAGGTGACACCTTTTTGCTTCTACCGCACTTCTCCCACATGCCAAACAAAACAAAATATGTGCTGTTTTGTTGTTGAAATAATAACTTGCTGTGCACCGCTAGTTTCATTTNCACATGCCAAACAAAACAAAATATGTGCTGTTTTGTTGTTGAAATAATAACTTGCTGTGCACCGCTAGTTTCATTTATCTTTGATTTTGTGACAATTTAAAGTGTACGATGTCTCCAGAGAATAAAAAGTATCTCAACGTGGATGGTAGACTNACAATTTAAAGTGTACGATGTCTCCAGAGAATAAAAAGTATCTCAACGTGGATGGTAGACTATCCTGGAATATTTATTTATGACGGGAACATTTCATTCTGTCGAGTTTGTGAGCAAAATGTTTTGTGCATGAAAAAATTTCAAATAAACCAGCATGTTAACACAAATATTCATATCGCAGCGTTGAACAAGAAGGGTCCACTGCGGCAAGTAGCAGTGCCTCTACTTCTAAAGGCAAGCAAAAAAATGAGTTTTGCNTGTTGAACAAGAAGGGTCCACTGCGGCAAGTAGCAGTGCCTCTACTTCTAAAGGCAAGCAAAAAAATGAGTTTTGCTTGAATTTATGTGAAGCATCGCTTGCAAGTAATATTCCTGTTTACAAACTATCAAATCCTACCTTCAAACTTTTCTATTAAAACATTGTTTGAATCAAAATATACCTGATGAATCAACATTACGTAAAAATTACATACCAACAATTTACCAATATGTCTTGGAAGAAATACGGAATGACCTCAAAGATAGCATTGTATGGATTTCAGCTGACGAAACTACAGACAGTTGCGGCCGTTATAATGCAAATCTGATAGTTGGAAAATTTGAACTAGAGCCTTCTTATTTGGTAACCTGCAAAGAACTTTAAAATATAAATCATTCTACCATCGCTAGATTTGTGAATGAGGGTATAAAAAAAGTATTTCCAGATTCTTCTGTAGATGGAGTGTACATATTTCTCTCTGGTGTACTCCCTATAGGCAGCCAAATACCTCCAAGTATTTTATCCTAATTTGATTCATGTTACCTGCTTTGCCAACGAAGTCCAACAACTCGCCGAAGGAGTACGATGCACGTTTGGAAATGTAAATAAATTGATTTCGTCAACAAAGAAGGTATTTCTCAAGGCATACACTCGCATTACATCCTATAAAGAAAAACTTCCTACTGTTCCTTTACCCCCTGAACCAGTGGTGACCCGATGAGGAACGTGGCTTGAAGGTGTACTGTTTTACAATCAACATTTTGATGCCATTAAAAGTGTAGTAAATAGCTTCAACAGCGCAGATTCTATAGCAGTTTGTCAGTGCAAGGAAGCATTTGAAGACTTTTTATATTAAAAAGAACATTGCTGTAATTATCACCCATTTTTCCCACATACCGAAGAGTATCAAGAAGCTTGAGCATGGTTTGACGTTGAATGAATCCATTCCATTGAGTGTAAAATCCGCCGAATGAACTCCAAATTGCTAGAAACAACAACAACAACCACCAAGGCTTCTAACCTTTGTGTCTAATTAATAGTTTTATTAATGGCAGGGGTGAACTTTTGCCTGAGACGATATCTGCTAATATAGCACGTAAATTCAAATATTGCCCGGTAACTTTGGTGGATGTGGAACGTTCCTTTTCCACATATAAAAATATTTTAAGAGATAGAAGGTACAACTTTACAACTGAACATTTAGAACAATACATGATTGTAAACGTTTACAAAAACAACAAAGATTTTTTATTAAATTTGATCAAATTAAAAATTTAGAAATTTTTTGTTTTATTTTATGTTGCTTATTTTTACATATAACTCGCATATTTTAGGCATTTTTCATGCATATTTCAGTATTTTTATGTTGCATATAATCCGGTCTCTACTCATTACACAGAACATTGAAATAATCTGAAGGTAGATCTGGCTTTTGTGCTTTAGCTCCATAATCAGAATCAATTTCTTTNTATATTAAAAAGAACATTGCTGTAATTATCACCCATTTTTCCCACATACCGAAGAGTATCAAGAAGCTTGAGCATGATTTGACGTTGAATGAATCCATTCCATTGAGTGTAAAATCCGCCGAATGAACTCCAAATTGCTAGAAACAACAACAACAACAACCACCAANCTCCAAATTGCTAGAAACAACAACAACAACAACCACCAAGGCTTCTAACCTTTGTGTCTAATTAATAGTTTTATTAATGGCACGGGTGAACTTTTGCCTGAGACGATATCTGCTAATATAGCACGTAAATTCAAATATTGCCCGGTAACTTTGGTGGATGTGGAACGTTCCTTTTCCACATATAAAAATATTTTAAGAGATAGAAGGTACAACTTTACAACTGAACATTTAGAACAATACATGATTGTAAACGTTTACAAAAACAACAAAGATTTTTTATTAAATTTGATCAAATTAAAAATTTAGAAATTTTTTGTTTTATTTTATGTTGCATGTAATCCGGTCTCTACTCATTACACAGAACATTGAAATAATCTGAAGGTAGATCTGGCTTTTGTGCTTTAGCTCCATAATCAGAATCAATTTCTTTTTGTACCAGGAAACAGCTTCTTCTTTGGTTTTATAGATGGCTTTCCACCTACATTCTTTTGCTTTATTCTAGCTGCTTTAACTTTTCGTCTTCTTTGATCTTCTAATATTTTTGTAAATGTACCTGGACAGTAGTTAGAAATAGAGCGTTCGAACACAGGATGGATGAAGGGAGCCAGAGAGCCCTAGAGGAGGAATGCAAGAGCAGGAGGTTTTTCCCCAAAATGTCCCTTTTTTGCCTCAAAATGACTCAGTTATCCTACGAAATGCCACTTTTTCCCAAAAAAAAGTCCCTTTTCCCCCCGAAATTGCCCTAATTTCCCTCCAAATATTATGTTTTAAAAATAATTTCAATGATCCCACAATGTAGCTAATCGACGCCTTTTTGGCAATGAGGAGTTGAGGAGTACCCCCTACCATACTTCATGCTCTTGCATTCACAGCCTATGCTAACTTATAAGCATAGTTGGCCATAATTCCCAAACTGGCCATTTTGTCAGCCAGTAAAAGTTATTTTCAATGATGGCGGCCATTTTGGCAGCCAGTACATTCTAGAACATACCATCCCATGGTGGCCATTTTGTCAGCCAGTAAAAGTTATTTTCAATGGTGGCGTCCATTTTGTCAGCCAGTAAATTAAATAAATGTGTATAAAATAAGAATAATTTTTTTTAAATAATAGGTGACCATGTTTGCAGTAAGTACAAGTTGGTGGCCATTTTGTCAGCCAGTACAAGTTGTTTTCAATGGCAGCGGCCATTTTGCCAGCCAGTGAATTAAATAAATGTATGTAAAAATAAGTATAATTTATTTAAAAATTATCGGCAACCATGTTTGCAGTAAGTACAAGTTGGCAGCCAGTAAATTAAAAAAATGTATGTAAAATAAGTATTATTATTTTTTAAATTATTTGCTGCCATATTGGATGGTGCCACCCCTCCGTAGTGGCGGCCATGTTGACACCACCACTACCTCAGCANGGTGGCCATTTTGTCAGCCAGTAAAAGTTATTTTCAATGGTGGCGTCCATTTTGTCAGCCAGTAAATTAAATAAATTAAATAAATGTGTATAAAATAAGAATAATTTTTTTTAAATAATAGGTGACCATGTTTGAAGTAAGTACAAGTTGGTGGCCATTTTGTCAGCCAGTACAAGTTGTTTTCAATGACAGCGGCCATTTTGCCAGCCAGTGAATTAAAAAAGTATAATTTTTTTTAATTATCAGCAGCCATATTTGATGCAGTGTCACCCCTGTCTCTTCATCGTGACCCCTCCATAGCGGCAGCCATGTTGGCACCACCACCACCACACCTCTAGCCATTAAATCGTGCAAGGCTGCGCACGTTGAAGTGTTTTGTTTTAAAAGTACTTGATTAGCAGCATAATTATAAATAAATTAATTGAAAGTATCAAAAAATTAATATGTTGTGTTAGTTTCTTATGTGTTCAAGATGAATATATTCCAAATTAAACACTTGTAATTATCTCAGCCAAGGTATTCAGGTGCACGAGGTGTAGGAGGGTAGCAGCTTCTCCGCAGCGGCACCGCCGTTGGTGATGGCAGTAGACGCTTCATCCAGTTGAAAAAAGTTGATTTTAACACATTCATCGAAGTAGCTGACCAACCGCTCTTTAGTAGAAGTAAGGGGTAGTATTGCGGACGAAGCTAGGAACTCCAAGGCCTGCATCCAATGTCCCCACGTCACATTTTTTGATGTTTGCACAATATGCTTATGCAGAAAAGAAACAATGTCTGTAATGTCCTCTCACACGGCTATTGCGGTTGTGTGAGCACGTGTCGTCAGTAGGTCTAGACACTCCCATGGACCAATACCTAGTACCGCGCATGTATGCGAAATAATGCCGAAAAACTGTAAAATAACGGCGTTCTTAATTGCAATCTTCTTCTCGGCCGCCTTCGCAGGGGAAGGTGAATGCGCACGTTTAATAACCAGAGATGCAGGCGGAGTAATGATCACCTCAATGTCAGACATATTGTCACCGGTAGACATAACGCTCGAAAATAGTGGCAGCGACGTCTTCCCGAGAACACAAAACCGAATAATGGCCCAATGCAAGGGCCGTATATATGTGAACACCCAAATTACGCTAGCATTCCCCCTCTGAGAACAAAANCTTAATTGCAATCTTCTTCTCGGCCGCCTTCGCAGGGGAAGGTGAATGCGCACGTTTAATAACCAGAGATGCAGGCAGAATAATGATCACCTCAACGTCAGACATATTGTCACCGGTAGACATAACGCTCGAAAATAGTAGCAGCGACGTCTTCCCGAGAACACAAAACCAAATAATGGCCCAATGCAAGGGCCGTATATATGTGAACACCCAAATTACGCTAGCATTCCCCCTCTGAGAACAAAANAAATAATGGCCCAATGCAAGGGCCGTATATATGTGAACACCCAAATTACGCTAGCATTCCCCCTCTGAGAACAAAATGTAATTTGGGCTTAATTATAGGAGGGGACAACCGTTAAAAAAACAAATTATGATAAATGTGTCTGCGTGTTCTCACCCCGGCCGCGAAGGAGGTCAGACGCTCCCCCTGGCAGCATCTTGAGGCGTAATTGATGTAAATTATGAGTCTGCACAGCAGAACGTCGTTAAAGGCGAATTGTGATTTATATGTGGGAGGTCAGTTTCCTTAACCTGTGACTAGCCGACAGTGGCATTTAAGAACGCAGTTAAAGATGAATTATAGCGTTTGAGTCACTCCTGTGTGACAAAATTAATTGTGATTTACGTTAGGCCAACGCAAAAACCGGCAGCTGCGACATCTTCGGAGACGCGCTNTGTGTGACAAAATTAATTGTGATTTACGTTAGGCCAACGCAAAAACCGGCAGCTGCGACATCTTCGGAGACGCGCTAATTGATTTAATTTACGTTAATTTACAGTTCGCTCGCCAAAGACAAGACTTGCAGTCTGAGTCACACAGCAATCAATTTAAATTACGTTAATTTACAGGCGTCTCCAAAGGCATGCAGCTGCTACGTCTTGAGTCAGCTCCACTTGCTAATTGATGTCAATTATAGTAATTTACATGTCGCGGCGCGCCCCAAAATATGGTATTAAAAAATGTAGTTTCACTCATGGGTATAAGTATTGCCAGTTTCACACATGATGTTTATGTAATAGTACCTAAAATAAATTTCCTATCATTTTGTATGTTTTTTTTTTTCAGGGCCTGTGTGGAGGAGAAATAATCATTTATCCTCCTAAAGATTCTGCACCTGAATTCCTGTCNTGTGTGACAAAATTAATTGTGATTTACGTTAGGCCAACGCAAAAACCGGCAGCTGCGACATCTTCGGAGACGCGCTTATTGATTTAATTTACGTTAATTTACAGTTCGCTCGCCAAAGACAAGACTTGCAGTCTGAGTCACACAGCAATCAATTTAAATTACGTTAATTTACGGGCGTCTCCAAAGGCATGCAGCTGCTACGTCTTGAGTCAGCTCCACTCGCTAATTGATGTCAATTATAGTAATTTACAGGTCGCGGCGCGCCCCAAAATATGGTATTAAAAAATGTAGTTTCACTCATGGGTATAAGTATTGCCAGTTTCACACATGATGTTTATGTAATAGTACCTAAAATAAATTTCCTATAATTTTGTATGTTTTTTTTTTCAGGGCCTGTGTGGAGGAGAAATAATCATTTATCCTCCTAAAGATTCTGCACCTGAATTCCTGTCNGTTTTTTTTTTCAGGGCCTGTGTGGAGGAGAAATAATCATTTATCCTCCTAAAGATTCTGCACCTGAATTCCTGTCCGATCAGAATGTAATCGTTGGAAATGTATGCTTATATGGAGCCACACGTGGGCAAGCCTATTTTCGTGGCATTGCTGCAGAGCGATTCCTTGTGAGGAACTCTGGAGTTGTGGCAGTTGTTGAAGGTGTGGGGGATCATGGCTGTGAATATATGACTGGTGGCTGTGCAGTTATACTGGGATTAACAGGACGCAACTTTGCTGCTGGAATGTCGGGTGGTATTGCCTATGTTCTTGATGTGGATGGTACATTTAATGGAAAATGTAACCAGGAGACAGTTGAACTGCTTCCTTTGGTGAAGAAAGATGATTTGAATTATGTTGAAGACCTACTGAAAAAATTTGTTGAGAAAACTGGTTCCTTAATAGCCAAAGATTTACTTGAATTGTGGCCAGATTCTTCTCGGAGGTTCATCAAGGTATGTCATATAAAGTTTAATTTCACCATGAATTTGAAAATTACAGGAAGTATAATAGTTGCAGCAACTTACAAGATATAAATGAAAAAATGCTCATTTGGAAACATTTTTAAATCTTTAAATAATGATGAATTCAGTGTTAGCAGGCTTGAGCCTAAATATTTTTTTATTGAATACCAATGTGAATACTACTACATTTCCTTTTTTGTGTTGTTTGTGAGTTTGAGTTGTATATATTTTAAAACAGCTCCATTAAGCACTAGTTTTTAATAAGCATTGTGCTATGGACATAGTCGTATAGCACAGATATGGCATGGGTTGTGTCACACACATGAAGGGCCATATACATAGTTGTATGTAGTCAATTTAAATACAAACATTTTTAACTACTTCAACTCAAATACATGTAAACTTTCCATTTCGCCCTAAGTGTCTGCTTGTTTGGTTGATTTCATTGTTATGACCAGAGGTTGTGAATTGAACTGGAGGTTTTGTTTCTGTACTTTAAACACACAAAAAAAAGCAATATTATGNTTATGACCAGAGGTTGTGAATTGAACTGGAGGTTTTGTTTCTGTACTTTAAACACACAAAAAAAAGCAATATTATGGAAATTAAAATATTTTTTTTTTGTAATATTCAAGCAAGATTTTCGATTTTTTGTTAATGTTATTTAGCACCTTATGTCTTTCAATTGCTTGTGTTTCATTGATTTATTTGGATGTTGTCTTGTACATGTTCATTAATTTTCTTAATAATATACAAGTAATTAATTTTAATATATTTTCTGTGTGTTTTCATTTTGTGTGTATTTTCATCATTTTATTTTTTATGGTCGTTATTGAACACTCCAAGAGAGTATGCTATGTGTATANTAGTTATTGAACACTCCAAGAGAGTATGCTATGTGTATATCTGCATGTAAAGAATATATTGCTTATTGTTTTGTATAAATCATTAATTAAGTCTAGTTAACTGAAGAATTAATTTTTGCATACTTTTACCATTACCCTTTACAATTAATTAATTAGTTTATTTCTGTTAATTTATATCTTAGTTACATTAAAAGTTAGTCTCTAAAAAAAGTAACTTTCATAAGGCAAGGTACTCTGTAAAGTAAAGATAAAAATTTGGGATTCATTTCATTTGTTCAAAATATGTAGGCCGATTTTTAAGTATAAAAATTTTATGATTAAGCTTTTGGTGTAATAAACCTAAGCTTTGAAGTAAAAACTGAGATATNAATTTTTAAGTATAAAAATTTTATGATTAAGCTTTTGGTGTAATAAACCTAAGCTTTGAAGTAAAAACTGAGATATTAATAAAATAAAATATATTAGTTTAGCCAAAATAAACTGTAGTTGTTAATTTTTTTTATGAGGCCTAAATAAAAATGTAAATGTTGATACACCAAATGCCAAGTTATTTGTCCACTTTTAAAATTTAAGAAAAGAAAACAGTTTTTCAGAATGTTTATCAGTTAATTTGCCTCTCGTTTGAGACCAAATGCTCCCATCTACATTCAACAAGCATTCATCATGTGCCAAGGATGGAATGGCGGTGTTATATTTAATAAACAAAGTTGTCATAATATGGAATAGGCATTTCAATCTTCAAATTGGAAGTCTTCAGTATCACATTTCCCTTATGGAGAAGGGTGATAGTGTTTGATTTATCATCAGTAAGAGTTTTGAATTCTTGTAATTTCTCCTTATTTGAGCACCAGTTCAATTTCTACTTTGGTATTAGAGCTGCGGAAATTCTTTAATGTACCATGTCTTTAAACCATTTTGAATTTATGTGACATGTAGTGCATATGTTAAGCTCCTTAATGCATTTAAGTTCTTCTGAACCACACCAATGTTTGGGAGTAAACAATTCGTGAAAACAGAGGTGTTCCCTTGAAGTATGTCCAGTGTCTTTGCTACTCNACACCAATGTTTGGGAGTAAACAATTCGTGAAAACAGAGGTGTTCCCTTGAAGTATGTCCAGTGTCTTTGCTACTCATCGTGACTTGCAAATCAAATTTGACATAATGATGAAATGGCTTAAGATACATTCATTGAGAGTTAATAGCAANCTCATCGTGACTTGCAAATCAAATTTGACATAATGATGAAATGGCTTAAGATACATTCATTGAGAGTTAATAGCAAGAACAAACACTGCTATTTGCTGACATGAGAGAGAGAATTGCATGGGACGGAAACTATTTCAAGTGCACCATAAGGTGAAGCAGCATGGAAAGTAATGCAACAAGTTATTTTTACAAACAATGTTTGTCTGATAAAATATTTATGAAAAACCTAACACCACATGCAGGTATCAAGAATGATACTGAATAGTCTTGGTGCTTGAAGGCTTGCAAACATGCAGATTTTCTCACCTTGTCCCTTTTTTTACCTAATTTTTCTTAATGCATATAAGAGAGTTATAATATAAGTTCAATTTATTAAAAAAATATAATTAAAATTTCTTAACATTATTCCCATTTGAAAAAAAAGTTTTTAACATCCCATCCACAAAGTAGTTTCAAAGCAATTTTTCTGTAGTATAGAGACTGTACTAAATCTGTATATTTATTGTACTATTAAAAACATCTAAAAAACTACAAACTGTTTTAAAGAATGAGATTATCAAAGTACAAAATAAAATTTATTTCCAGAAAACCTAAGTAAATAATATACAAATGGTTTAACTGCATGTAAATTGAATGCAGTGAAACGGAGAAAGTGATAATTGTATATGTAATTGACTCAGATGTCAGTCAGAGGCTTATAAAGTATGTACATGTGTATGTGTCATAACCATCTTTCCCCCTTCCTTTTAGTGTATAGGAGTAGAATGTGTGCTTACCAGGTGAAAGGTTTATGAGGCCAACATGACAAATGTTTCCAGTGGTTTTTGATAGTTTTATTATGTAATAAGCTGTCACCTAATAGCATTTGAGCATGAATTTACACATACAGGAAAAAAAAAATTAAAATATGCCTTAGGCATTGAAGTAGGCATTGAACTAGTCAAGGTGTCGTCCCAGAATGTCTTTGTTTCTGTCTGCAAGCACTGATTGGTAGAGACCTAAAAAAGTAGGTGTTATTTTTTTNTTTTGATAGTTTTATTATGTAATAAGCTGTCACCTAATAGCATTTGAGCATGAATTTACACATACAGGAAAAAAAAATTAAAATATGCCTTAGGCATTGAAGTAGGCATTGAACTAGTCAAGGTGTCGTCCCAGAATGTCTTTGTTTCTGTCTGCAAGCACTGATTGGTAGAGACCTGAAAAAGTAGGTGTTATTTTTTTAAAAATAGCTGTTATTTTCTTTCTACAAAAATGCAGGTTTCTGCATGAGAATTGCTCCAATTTTTCATGTGCTCTTTATAAATACATACATAATTTGAGAAATGTCACTTTATTCTTAAACCTAAAATTGGCAGTGTTATTTATATTGAAAAGCTGTGATTTTTAACAATTGTTATTTCCTTGCACAAATACCTAACACCCAGATAAATATACAGCCATGTTTTTAATACAAAACCACTAGTTTCCTTTATCAACAGACAACATTGAAAACAATTTCACGTTTTCTTATNTCACTTTATTCTTAAACCTAAAATTGGCAGTGTTATTTATATTGAAAAGCTGTGATTTTTAACAATTGTTATTTCCTTGCAAAAATACCTAACACCTAGATAAATATACAGCCATGTTTTTAATACAAAACCACTAGTTTCCTTTATCAACAGACAACATTGAAAACAATTTCACATTTTCTTATTTAAGATTTTGTATTCTGCTTGACACCTGGAACAACGGTCACAATGCACTGGCAAGGGCATATTGTTTCATGAAGAGACTAATGTAAATAATTTATACACAATTATAAAAGCACAGTTTAAAAAAATAATAAAAGTGCCTTGTACAAACAGAAAAAAAAATTAGAGAAATTTACCTTTGTTTGTTAACTATCCAAACTTTCGACAACAGATTTTTTCATTAGGCCCTCTTACAAAACTTTTTTTTGTACAAAAGTGTTATTTTTTACCGCGCATATTTACAGAGAATATGNTATACACAATTATAAAAGCACAGTTTAAAAAAATAATAAAAGTGCCTTGTACAAACAGAAAAAAAAATTAGAGAAATCTACCTTTGTTTGTTAACTATCCAAACTTTCGACAACAGATTTTTTCATTAGGCCCTCTTACAAAACTTTTTTTTGTACAAAAGTGTTATTTTTTACCGCGCATATTTACAGAGAATATGTATGATAAAAATACATTTAGCTGGAAGAATACATGATTAAAATACATAATAATTCAATTTATAAATATATTCTACATATGTAAATACGTGCAAACACATTTTTGACCGCAGCGGCGCTTTGTAAATAATAAATAATTGTTGGATAAAACGTGATGATGCTACGAATGTAAACAAACTCAGCGAGCTAGTTGGCGCAATTTTCATAGATAATGTGGTGCTTGGTAGACGTGAACACTACAACCGGGGTTTCTTGTGAGCAAATCAACTTTTGCAGGGCCATGCACTTGAATGTTCACTCAAAGTGATGCATCATCACTTGCACCCATGTTATTTATGGTCGTAAACACACATTATGGCAAGTAAAACATGTCTTTGTTTATGGTGATAAATCGAAGAAATCTCCTGGCCAACTCTGCGTGCATTCAATCATGTGCAAAACTACAGGATTTAGTGCAATTAGTGAATTACAGCTAAAATTCTCAAAAATCGTAATTTTTTTGTTTTTTATGTAAAAATTTGCGTTTATAGCGTTTGCAAAATTTTCAGGTATCTACAACAGTGATGAAAATTTCATCTTAACTAATGCAAAAATTTACGTTCAGATTTGCTGACAAATATTTTCTAGCCACGTGTATTCTATGGTCGTCAAGGCCTTGTTATAATTCCCGCTTCCTTAACAGTAACACTTTTGTTTAATAATCATATTTTTGAACTGTATATGAAAAAAAAATTATGGAACAGATGTCTTGTTCAAAGAAAGCTACATAATGTGATCCACGAATTATTGACATTTAAGACATTCAAAATTTTTAACATGCAAAAATAACTAGTTGCTGCAACGAAGATGGCAGACGTTTGGTAAACGGTGCAATGAGTATTCCTAACCTCAAACACAAAACGTGATATAAACATTAATTTCGTGTCAGTGTGAATTTTGTGTGCCATATTTAGTTAGCAAAGCAACAANGTATATGAAAAAAAAATTATGGAACAGATGTCTTGTTCAAAGAAAGCTACATAATGTGATCCACGAATTATTGACACTTAAGACATTCAAAATTTTTAACATGCAAAAATAACTAGTTGCTGCAACGAAGATGGCAGACGTTTGGTAAACGGTGCAATGAGTATTCCTAACCTCAACCACAAAACGTGATATAAACATTAATTTCGTGTCAGTGTGAATTTTGTGTGCCATATTTAGTTAGCAAAGCAACAANCCACAAAACGTGATATAAACATTAATTTCGTGTCAGTGTGAATTTTGTGTGCCATATTTAGTTAGCAAAGCAACAAAACAGATAATTTTATAACACTTATTCCTCGAGTATTGGTTAGTTGCAAGTAAAGGTCTGTGTAAATGTTTAAAATAGCTTTATTTGAAGTAAAACTGAAAAAATCGCTTTACATGAACTAAAATGCTAAAATTTGCATTATTTTTCATTTTATCGCAAATGCTATTTTTTCAGGTCTCTACTGATTGGTTCTGCTGGTTCTGCTTAGTGAAGAGAGCCTAGCATTTTGCAAATACGCGTTAGCTGTTTTTTTATAGTACACATCTTCTTCTGTACTTCGTATATCTGTTGTGCAAACAATATTTAAAGTGTGTTATGCACACTTATGATCGAGGTAGTTGCAAGTTTTGTAGATCACCACCTTCCAGGACAGAGCCAATCACTTTTCCACATGCTAGAATAACACTATAGTTGTCACCATTTTCACAATCATCTCTCTAATTACCATTATTGCATCCTTCATCATTCCCATTGTTGTTTCCAAAGGCACCAAATAAAAATAAAAAATATATAAAGAATTATTTACACATAATCATGAAAGCAAACTGATAATCTCAAACGTGGAAGAAAGATGTAGTTTCAAGAATTAAAACAACAAACTGCATATAGGACAAATTGGCAAAATCTTTTTGGACAGAACACAAACCTGCCACTTCACAGAACACATGATAGTTATGCCTTCTGTTTTCCTATCTACATTTCCATTTACTGTGTGTATTTTCCTATTTATCCTATATATTTTCTTGGCTACATTTGCATTTACTGTTTTTTTTTTGTCTACTAAATCACGTACATTAATTTGCCTTTTTACATTCTCATTAACACTGTTTATACTTTCTTTTACACCACTAATTATGCTATTCACATCTTTTGAGCTATTTGCACTTGCGCTCACACTAACCTCTTGGCTATCTAGTCCCTCAATTAATGCATACAGTGCTTCCAGTTCTGTTGAAATTTTTCTCAACATTCACTGCGATGCTATCACAAAGCAGTTTTAATTTTTCAGGCTACAGCTATTATAATCTCTCTCATTATTAACCTACTGCCAAACCTAATTAACAAATTTATTGATTAATAATTGCCTCCATCCCACTTTTGACACCAATGTTAAAAATCTCCAGGGGCATATCTGAATTCATGAGGGATGGAGGTCTTAATAAAAAAAAGAACTNTTGACACCAATGTTAAAAATCTCCAGGGGCATATCTGAATTCATGAGGGATGGAGGTCTTAATAAAAAAAAGAACTGAATTAAATTTTTTATTTATATTGCTACAAAAATACACACAGATGTTACTTACAACTTTACACTACCTATCTCTACTATTAACACTTATTCTCAGTGAGTACAATATTAAATTTAACACTCAATTCTAATTAAAGTCAATATCACTGTCATTATATTGGTTACAGTCATTTAATTCACTTTAATTATGTACACATATTCAATCAACTGTCTATTNATATCACTGTCATTATATTGGTTACAGTCATTTAATTCACTTTAATTATGTACACATATTCAATCAACTGTCTATTGCCATCATCCCAAATGTCTGTCAATCACGTGTCCAGTTCAATAATCCCACCAGTTAGTGTCTCTCTTCTGTACCAATGCCCTGAGACCACAGACTTCACTCTCACTGGTCACTGTCGTAGCCGCCGCTCATCGCTTCACTGGCTTTGCACACCTACTGCTTCATGCAGCACAAGGTTCCAGACTCCAGACTGTCTACTTGGAGTCCTGTCGTGTCTTATATAGACCATCTGACCTGGTCCAGAAGGTTGTCCGCACCCTGAGTCTTGCCGAGAGATGCAAGAGCAATGGACCAGATCATTCTTGCAACGATAACCCAAGTAATTCAATGGCCCAAGGTTGGGAGCGGCAAAAGTCCTGATAGCCTTATCGAGCATGCATAAATCATCTGGTGCGGCTTGTTTGTAACTGGGCATTTCTCTGGTTACCAGTGATGTCACCACATGCTTGAGGAGGGAAAGATAAATGGCATGAAGACAAGAGCCACCGCCTGCAATCTCACTGCACTTCTCCAGTTACTGGTGATGCCCTTGAAGCAGTGCTCTTGCATGCTCAAAGGGANACCGCCTGCAATCTCACTGCACTTCTCCAGTTACTGGTGATGCCCTTGAAGCAGTGCTCTTGCATGCTCAAAGGGAGCAAAAATGAAATGCTGCAAAATGGCGGCATATAGTAATAATGATAATGTAAAAATTAATTGTAATCTTTTTATTTTTTCAAAACTGCAATGCACTGTTTTATACAAAAGTTATTTCAATTTTATTTTATATGTGAAGGTTAAGTTAATGCATTGAAAAATACCTAGANACCGCCTGCAATCTCACTGCACTTCTCCAGTTACTGGTGATGCCCTTGAAGCAGTGCTCTTGCATGCTCAAAGGGAAGCAAAAATGAAATGCTGCAAAATGGCGGAATATAGTAATAATGATAATGTAAAAATTAATTGTAATCTCTTTATTTTTTCAAAACTGCAATGTACTGTTTTATACAAAAGTTATTTCAATTTTATTTTATATGTGAAGGTTAAGTTAATGCATTGAAAAATACCTAGAANACTGTTTTATACAAAAGTTATTTCAATTTTATTTTATATGTGAAGGTTAAGTTAATGCATTGAAAAATACCTAGAAGTCAACATTAAAGCCTTGACAAAGTTTGATGCAATATCTGTAACAGCACGGGTTTTATCCTGTATCTCAAATTGTCAAAATTTGATTCATTTGATGTGCAATGACATCAAATGTGTGATGTTGCATTACTTATTTTGCAGCAAAGTCTCATTGACTTCCATTCCAATTTTTTTGGATCTAGCCAGTGAACAGTCTTCCCCAAAAATGACCTACTAAAAAATAAATATCTAGTTTCAGTATTAAAACATAAAAATTTTCTTCATGGAAATTTCAATATGTTAATTAATGCATTCAAATTGTCTTAAAATTTTTGGACACACTCTAGCTGTCAACAGTACATTACATGCACTCATCAGTGTTTGGCGATGTTTGCAAATCTTCCATCGTTGACTGGAATTTACTTTCCGTCCTTTGCAACAAAGCTTTTTGTGTAATTGAAGGTATTTTTTGCATTAATTTGCATCCAATCAATGAATGCAGGAGTCTCTTACTATTGAAAAAGGTAATTCTACCTCAACAACAAATTGCAGTACTGCCTTTTCAAATATAGACTCAGGACCACTACCATCACTTTCATGGTTAAAATTTAGCTTAATTTGTTTTTGACCACCTTGAATTTAATGTAATTCTTCGTTCTTTTTAAATGAGCTATTGTATCCCTCCAGTCTAATTGAATGGATAAACTAAAATAAAAATCGAAATTTTTTCAAATTTTTTGAGGTACCGGTATGTAAAATGCTGATACGCCTATGGATTTAAGGACATTTTGATTTGTTAATTTGTTATGGTATCTTCCAATTCAGATGCACTCAATAGTAATTTGTTCAGTGAGCAGTTAAGTTGTCATCTGCATGAAGTTTACTACATGTTTCAATTGTCAGATTAAAATAACAAAGAAGAGTACCTGAATTAAAATTTTACCATTCAACATTTTGGTGGCTCTTTTCTTATAAACTCATTGTCAAGAAAATGTTGGATTGCAGTGCTATTCTGAAGGAAGGCAAAAGTCACCAAGAATAAGAAATGATTACAGATTGAGACTTGTCTCTGGCAANTGCAGTGCTATTCTGAAGGAAGGCAAAAGTCACCAAGAATAAGAAATGATTACAGATTGAGACTTGTCTCTGGCAAACTAAAATGCCCGTACTTCAGCCGCAAAGATAGTTAGTTTAAAGGGACCTCAAAAGTGCTCACTTTACCGTGAACAGCCTATATAGTGACAGTTTACCAGTATAAATTTTTTTAGATCACCACATTAANTTTTTTGAGATCACCACATTAACTTTTGAACTACTGTAAACTATTTCAGCATTGTTGGTTCTGAAAATCTGGCTTGACTAACCATTTTTTTCCACAGATAACAAATTATGAAATCACATTGATACATTTTTTATAGTCTCCTGTTTGGTTATCAGATCGCCCCATTAGCAACCTTTATTGTAATGTGATCTTCAGTATCCTCAGTGTCTTGCATGATTTTAAATACCAGTATAACGTAAAAGTAAAAAAAAACTACATTTTGACATATCTTTTACAGTATTCAATACTGCCTCTTCTCTAACCTTAGTTGCTACTAATGTTATCTATGCCTTTTCAGTATTAAAAAAAATATCTCAAATTATATTTGTTACTACCACAACTGACACTTGTTTGCATTTCTATGACTTTACTTCAGTCTAGGCCTGCACCTNTGCAGTGCTATTCTGAAGGAAGGCAAAAGTCACCAAGAATAAGAAATGATTACAGATTGAGACTTGTCTCTGGCAAGCTAAAATGCCCGTACTTCAGCCGCAAAGATAGTTAGTTTAAAGGGACCTCAAAAGTGCTCACTTTACCGTGAACAGCCTATATAGTGACAGTTTACCAGTATAAATTTTTTTGAGATCACCACATTAACTTTTGAACTACTGTAAACTATTTCAGCATTGTTGGTTCTGAAAATCTGGCTTGACTAACCATTTTTTTCCACAGATAACAAATTATGAAATCACATTGATACATTTTTTATAGTCTCCTGTTTGGTTATCAGATCGCCCCATTAGCAACCTTTATTGTAATGTGATCTTCAGTATCCTCAGTGTCTTGCATGATTTTAAATACCAGTATAACGTAAAAGTAAAAAAAAACTACATTTTGACATATCTTTTACAGTATTCAATACTGCCTCTTCTCTAACCTTAGTTGCTACTAATGTTATCTATGCCTTTTCAGTATTAAAAAAATATCTCAAATTATATTTGTTACTACCACAACTGACACTTATTTGCATTTCTATGACTTTACTTCAGTCTAGGCCTGCACCTGCACAATGGGATAGCCCCCCCCCCCCCNTCCAGGCCAAAGGATATTAAATTTTATGAGAAGATTGGTTAAGGGACACACACTCACCATAGTGTAGAAAAAAAAATTACAATTATCAGTATTTTAAACAGTTTTGACATGTTTCATTTCAGATTTAAAACATTCACAGGACTGTTTTATGTAATTTTAAGTTGGTACCCATTATTTAAAGTGCTATAATGTTTTTGTAACAGTAAGGAAGGATTATAAGATATGACCGACACTGCCTTATAGAATCCATTCTGCCCAGATCAAATATCAGATTACTGAACCTGTTAAGATGCTCCTGCAGGGCCATATTATATTTCATTGTTAGATATATGAATCTTAATAAGCAACTCTGAGTTAGTAAACCTCCTCTCAAAAATGTTACTTACTGTAACCAACATGTCCATGGCTATATTTGCATTTATAATGTATTCTATGTGACAGTCTATTACATAATTTATTATAATCATGTTTTTTACTTTCTCGTATGTAATTTTTGCCTTTACGAGATCTTGTCCTATTAGATTTTTGAGGTTCTCATCCCTACTCATGATCCACCTCACTTATTTTGTCAAGCAATGACAAAATTTAGTTTTTTTTTTTTTTTACAAAACTTTCAGTATTTTTACAAAATTTCCAGTATTTTTACAAAACTTCCAGTTTTTTTTTAAGTATTTGTCTATTAACTGTGAATAGGGTATGTTATTTTCCGTAATTTTAAGACAGTCTATTGAAAATGCATTTTCAGCATCTACACTGTACGAAGCAGGAAAATATTTAAAGTTGCTTGATTGCTTTTTACTTTAGTTTGAATGTGTGTTTGATACAACAATTTGTTANTTTTTTTTTTTTTTTTTTTTTTACAAAACTTTCAGTATTTTTACAAAATTTCCAGTATTTTTTACAAACCTTCCAGTTTTTTTTTAAGTATTTGTCTATTAACCGTGAATAGGGTATGTTATTTTCCATAAATTTTAAGACAGTCTATTGAAAATGCATTTTCAGCATCTACACTGTACGAAGCAGGAAAATATTTAAAGTTGCTTGATTGCTTTTTACTTTAGTTTGAATGTGTGTTTGATACAACAATTTGTTAGTGAAAACCCAATCTTATGATTATCTGAAATATTAAAAATGATAAATTTGTGTATAATTATTGAATAAGCTATGTGTTGTCGATATTATATCTCTTGTATGTGAATATATTTAGTTCATATAATTCAAAAGTTATTACTTAAAATTACTTAAATATTTTTATTTTTAGATTTTTCCATATGAATATCAGCGAGCTTTACAGCAGCAAATGGCAGAAAAGGCTGTTGAGAAAGTTCATAATGGGCATATGCAGCATGAGCCAAATGTATTGGATATTGAAGACACAATAATGCAAGAGAAAACGCGCCCTGAAAAATCTCTAGATAAGACTCGTGGCTTCGTGATGTACAAGAGAGAGACCAACTTTTATCGACCAGCAGAAAAAAGACAAAAAGATTGGGGGGAAATTTATGATCTTGGTCATGTTAGAAAAAGCTTGCGTGTTCAAGCTGCAAGGTGTATGGAATGTGGTGTTCCATTTTGTCAAAGCTCTCATGGATGCCCCCTGGGAAATATTATCCCAAGGTGGAATGATCTGATATTCAATAATGCTTGGAAAGAAGCTCTAAATGAGTTGCACCAGACGAACAATTTTCCAGGTCAGTAATTGTCTTGAACCGCTGTATAAAAGAATTTTTAGGAATGCTCATCAGGATTATTTTTACTGTTTATTTGTGTTTGTGTTATAAATCTCTTCTGTTTAATTTTTTTCCTCAGAATTTACAGGAAGAGTTTGCCCTGCACCTTGTGAAGGAGCTTGTGTGCTTGGAATTAATGAACCACCAGTTACCATTAAGAATATTGAATGTGCAATTATTGACCATGCGTTTGAGCAAGGTTGGGTGTGTCCTGTTGTACCCACTTATCGCACTGACAAGAAAGTTGCTGTTATTGGCTCAGGTCCATCAGGGTTGGCGGCTGCTCACCAGCTCAATAAGGTCAGAATCATTTATGGTGTAAATATTTTAGTTTTGCAATCTTCTACACAAAAATTCATAACTTTCTTTAGCCTGTTGTAATAGGTAATATTCTTGTTTGTGGGTTTTAATTTTGCATACTGTTTTTCCATTAATGCTGCAAACACAGTTACATATTAAGTTATTTTAGTTTGTAGAGCATGTTTTGAAATTGAGGTGGTATGTTATGATAAACATTTTTGTCATATGCATGATTGCTCTTGGAATATAAATAATGTAATATGCATATACAAATGGTGTCACATATTTTTGTGAATATTTTAATAAAAATTAGTTGTGCTCATATCCAAATGTTGGTGTTTGTGCCCAGTTTCCAATAACTGGTGTATAACTCTTGCTTACACACACACACATGCACAAACGCACACACACACATTATATATTGTTGTTATCTGGTTGTAGCCAGGTTCATGATAGGATTAAATCATTACTTTAATTAAATAAATGGCTAAATTTAATCTCCTAATTTTTTTACAATACTAACAACCAAATAGACACAGGTTATTTTTCCACAATGTAAATGTCTGTCACTTGCTGTATTATGGTAGCAATTATTGCAATTGCATTATAAATTACAATAAATTAACTTTTTTCCAACATTTCTGAAACTAAGACATTCTCTTTAATAAAAATGACATGATAAAATTTTGGGTAGGCCTACTCTACATTTGCAATACTGAAATCAATATCAAAGAACTATCCCACCTCTNTGATAAAATTTTGGGTAGGCCTACTCTACATTTGCAATACTGAAATCAATATCAAAGAACTATCCCACCTCTGCACGGTCTCAAAGATTAATCACTATCATCTATCTGGGAACATCCAAGCACTCTGAAGGTCCCTCACTGTTCACGATAGANTGTCTCAAAGATTAATCACTATCATCTATCTGGGAACATCCAAGCACTCTGAAGGTCCCTCACTGTTCACGATAGATATACATTTTTAATTCTGCCATTAATGTATTCTTGAAGTTCACTGCATTCGACTACCATCCACACAAACATCTACTGTTCACACAGTAACTGTTGTAAATAAGATTCATCTAGGGGAAGATATTTTGTGACTGATCTTAAGTGAGTGAATGAGTGAAGAGATTTGGACGGCTCTTAACAACGAGGTCTTGCGAGCCGATGAGAGTGGAACGAGGTGAGTATTGAGCAGTGCCGGAATGCACGGGCGAGGGAAACAGGAGATCCCAGAGAAAACCAGTTGACTAGTGGCATTGTCCAGCTCGATTCCCACATGTAAAAATCTGGTGGCAACGCCACCGGAAATCAAACCCAGTTCGCCTTGTTGGGAGGCAAGTAGTCTAACCACTACATCACTGTGGCCTCACTGATCTTTAGATTGTCTGCAAAGAGAAGTTCTTGAGAATTTTTAATATTATTTGTAATACAATGAATGTAATAAATAAAAAATATTATACCTAGAGGGATTCTTATGCTGACCATCATCTGACCAATGAGAGCCAGAGATCAGCCAAACAATACACCTGACAGATTGGCTTAGTTGTGACAGCAGAAAGGACTTGTATGCTGGTGGCAGACATAAAATTGATAACTCTTCAATAAAATGCCATAACTCTATATAGTGAACTTGAATTTTATTACATTACTTTGCTTCTCTTTATCTACAGTAATTAATCAGCTTGATTGCAAATTCATAATTAGTTACTTAATAATTTCAAAATTAGTAGTTAGTAGTCTCAAGCTCATGGGGTCAGCAAAGGATGCCTGCATGTAGATTACCTCAATGCGGTGTGGGTAGCTTCTGTGTGCTCATCTTCCCACCGGAATTATCAAGCTGTCTCCTTCTGGATCTCAGTTAAATTTCTGTCCCATTTCAGTATTTGNGCTCATCTTCCCACCGGAATTATCAAGCTGTCTCCTTCTGGATCTCAGTTAAATTTCTGTCCCATTTCAGTATTTGCAACAAATTCTCAGGAACAAGAACTTTAGTGTAGTATACAAAGATTGTGATTATCTAGTCTACGGACTCTATTCTAAGGTTGCATTAATGTGTTTTTGTAATGCTTATTAGGTGATCTTAGTTATATTTCTGTGTTAAACAAAGATTTTTGTCCGCATTTATAATTTTGCGAAATTCTATGTACATGGTTTTGTTAGATTAATAGAAATTTGTTTTTTTGCAATATTTTAACTTTCTTTGGAACCTTAATTTTTGTTAATAATTTAAACAAACTTTTTTTAGAAATCATGGCTAGCTTTAGATTTTTTTTAGTTTTTCTGCAGAATTTTCAAGATTTCTAACGAATATCCAATGTATCCTAGTTTTTTTGGAGATTTACCGGGATTTTCTGCAATTTTTCTGCAATTTTTAGTGAGTTTTGACTGGTTTTTTTCCATAGTGTACACCGATTTTCTTAGGTTGTTGCCCCACTTCACCCGGTTTTTGTCTCCCTCTTGTCGCGTCCCTGTCTCCCTCTTTTCCTGTCCCTGTCTCCCTCTTGTCCTGTCCCTGTCTCCCTCTTGTCGCGTCCCTGTCTCCCCTGGCTCTCTTTCTCTCTCTCTCTTTCTTTCTCTCAAAATGGGGCCTGGGGCAGAGTGCACCCATCTGTCCCTGCACCCCCCGGGCAGACCTGGCCTGAACTGTTTTGACTCTTGCCCTCTGTTCTTTGTGGAAGTTTGACTGATGGATGTCACCCTCCCCACAAATATCTGTTCCTGTTGGGAAAGGATAAGGGGGGCGAGGGGGTAGTCTGGCATAGGACACATTCTTGCATGTTATAATGTGGTTGGAGTGCCAAAACGAGAACTGCAGTTTTTAGGCAATAAATAAAATTATATTCATTTCAGCACTTAACATGAAGTTACTGGTAACTAATTAGCCTACTTTCCTCTACATGGGTGCAAATAAATTTTAGTAAATTATTGAAAGCTTAGATGGTAGGTAAGCATTGTTGTCTCATTGACAGCAATATCATCAGATGTGAAACCAGAAACATATGAAACAGTATCAAGACAATTAAAATATATGAGTGACTTACACAGAATTTGAATTCAGAAAAACTCTTCAAATTAAGCTAGTGTGCAATCAACTGTATCACGGAGGTAGGATTCAGATCATTTTCGGATGTAATCAGTCTAATCTTTTGATGGATAGGGTTCACTAACCTAAAATATTTACTCGTCGCCATCATTTTGTAAATAAGTGTGTGAGCTACTAAAAACAGATAAGTTTACATGGTCTACCATAACGCCACTTGTGTGAAAAATATGTGGATTGGTCTCAGAGATATGGCATAAAACTTTACTATTTTTAAACAGGGATATGGTTTGAAAACTACCTGAAAAGAGTTCCTGTATGGGATGTTTCTAATAGATACTATCAGTGTAAAAAGTTTGATTGAATTTGTTTAAATTATTAAACAATGCCAAACATATCTAAATATTTATATGGGCACCATTTTGAAAATCAATGTCTCACTCTATTTAAATCGTGTAACTTTACATGACGTTCTGTATTTGTGCAAAATTTGGTGGAAATTAGTTGAATTGTCCTGGAAATATGGCAAAATGTTTCATTTACTCACCTGACACTATTTTGCAAAAAAAAATCTGGCAAGAGGATTTCTCTATGCATAATTGATTCTTGTAATTAATATTGTTTGCATACAAAATTTTGTTGAAATGTTTCATAGATATAACAAATCAATCTTAATTATTTATATAAAAGCCATAAAACATGCCTGCCACACATAACACATGTTAATTTACATACCCTACTGTAGCAATACTTTTTGAAATGCTTGTATGAATTGATTAATTACATGGTTACAACAATATAACATACAAAACTAAAATAGCGATATGGCCATCATTTTGAAAATAAGTGTCTGACATTCCTCAAACATACCAGTGAACATCACCTACCGCAGAACTACTTGTTTGCTACATTTGGTAGGAATTGGTCAATTGTTTCCCCGAGATATTTGTGCTTAATACTATCTTATAAAATGGAGGACAAAAGAGGCTCTGTGTAGACACATTTGATGTTTGTTGTACTCCCAGCATACAAAGTTAACTTGAAATTGATTACATGGTTTTAAAGATATAGTATATTATACTAAAATAGCTATATGGCCGCCATTTTGAAAATAAATACCTAATTAAGTTTAAATACTTATGTTCACCTGGCTGGTAATAGTACTACATACGTGCCAAATTAGGCAAAATTTGTTTTGAGTAATTTTCGAGATATAACGTAAAAGCGTTATTTTTTATGTAGTGCTCTCTTCCAAAATGGCTTACCAACAACAATATTAACCTCTGAATTCAATCGTTACAACTTAAGCTGACAGTATGCCGAATTTGGTTCAATGGTTTCAGAGATAACATATCACCGTAAAATTTTTATGGCCACCATTTTGAAAGTAAGTGCCTAGCATGGTCAAAAACTATAAAACTCAGGTGTCCTTGCCTAGTACTATATGTGTACAGAGTTTGGTGAAAATCAGTTCACGTGTTCAAAAATTGAAAGAGGGACCTATACAGGAAAGTGATCTCATAAGTCTTTCTTTCCTTCAGAAAGTAAGCTAAAAATTATGGTGTGAAAATTATGCACTAGTGACATATGTGATAAAATACAGTAATTTGCTATATCACTCAATTTTGAGGTAATGGATCTCTTCACTGCAGTCATGAACTAGCATCCAGTGGTTTCCATTCTTTTAAGCACTGAAAAAGCACTTGGGTGGCAGGATATTCATAACCAATGATGTTAAACATACAGTCATTTACTAGCATCATTTATGCAACACACTTTTTATGTACACCTTGGTGTGCAGGTGGAACAAATGAAGACTATGAAGAAAAATTATTTTTGCAAGGCCATATTGTTGAGTATAAACTTTATATTCGAGGGTGGCTAAATAAATAATGNTTCTTTTAAGCACTGAAAAAGCACTTGGGTGGCAGGATATTCATAACCAATGATGTTAAACATACAGTCATTTACTGGCATCATTTATGCAACACTACTTTTTATGTACACCTTGGTGTGCAGGTGGAACAAATGAAGACTGTGAAGAAAAATTATTTTTGCAAGGCCATATTGTTGAGTATAAACTTTATATTCGAGGGTGACTAAATAAATAATGAAAAATGGCTGAAAGAAAAAATAACTAGGGCTTGAAAAGTGCTCATTTTTCCGTGAACAGCCTATAGTAATTAATTTTTAAAGAAGCTGCACTCATCTGTGATACTGCTAGATGGTCCTCCAGGACATTTAAACTATTTGGCTATTTTTAATGCATTTGCAAGTTTTAGGAAATTTGTGGTTCAGAATGTCACAAAATTCTAAAAAAATAGTTTCTTCTGGACAGGGATAGTATATTTCTGGAACAGGAAGAAGCTTTAGAACCTATGTTTTGCAATAATTACATCAGAAAGCCAAATTGTTCAGCAGTATAAAGTTGTACATTATTCATGAAGGATCCTGTTGTAATATTGTGTTCCTTTTAAAGTTGTATTAAATTTTCACGTTTCTTATGAATTGTTCTTTCCATTTTCACATCAGTATAGCTGTATAAACAAGAAGTAACTTTTGTGATACACATGTTGAGAAGGAAACTAGTTGGCATTTTGACAAATTTATTTGCTATTTACAAAACCATAATCTTTGCAAGTTGGCATTGAGTTGCTTATTTACAGTTTTAAAAGGTGTAAAATCAGAAAAGGGATATTACATGTTTATGATTCATGCCAAAATCATGTCACTATTAGGAAAATTTGGTTACTGATACTGACCACAGGAAGCTGTGTTCATGTTTCAGGAATTTTCATGTTGCATCTTATATTTTTAATCTGAGCTTCCTCTTAAAAATGTATTTCTGAAACATGCAGGCATAGTTAACAATCTCTCAAGCACAGAATTTTATATACTCCTTTGGAACACTTTCTCCATCAGTTCTCCCATCTTACTCCAGAATACCAACATAGCAGGTTTGAAGAAGAATTTGCAGCATTTATCAGTTCGTTAATTTTCTACAAGTTGCTGTGGATGGTTCTTTAGTGGAAAACACTAATAAATGAGAATGGTCAAGTGAAAGTTAGCACTTAAGAGCCATTGGGATTAATTTCTCCTTACCATGCCAGATGTAAGAAGTATGTGTTTAAATTGTGGTGGTTAAGCTCTTATCGCACCAGCTCACTAGCTGTGCAATTGCTCAGACTTATCACAGTAAAGATCAGCTGTAGTAGGGAAGAGGAAGTTCCTGTATTTCGAAGGGTGAACATGTGATTTTTACTAGCATGAACTCGCATAGTACTGATTTGATGGATACCTTCACTTTCTGCTCTCTTACAAAAACATTGCTGGTGGTTGCTATAAACGCTATTCATCACCAGTAAGGAAGCCATTATAAGTAACCACCAAATTATTTGTCATTGAATTGATGTTGGGTTTGTCTTCATGCCTAATCCTATTAAAACAGTAACACCTCTATACAAAACTTGCATTTATTTTATTCTCTAATAGATTACAAATCTGGTTGAATTTGCAATATACATTATCACAATCGTGTGTGTGAAATAACCATGAGGCAATTGACGTGTGCCGCGTACCCCTGCCTTAGTATCCGTTCATCCTGCCTCATCCTGCCGTTACTGTGCAGCCAGGATACACTCTCTACTGGGTATCACGGTGCCGGAACCTGCAGATGGCGGCCATAAAAGCCTGAACCAGTGCGGCATATGGGAACATAACTCTCTGGCCAGCCATGCTATCACTTGGGTGAAGCAGCCGTCCCACCTTTATATTACCAACAGGTACCTTTTGGGGGTGTAACAGTTCAGGCCAGCCTTCTACACCGTAACTCTTCCCCAGCCACCAGACTACTGAGGAAATTAATGTCATGACTGGAATTCAGCAGTTCTTGCAAGCTGGTGAACCTCGTGTGCCATATTCATTCCACATCTGTGACCAGTGTGTGTGCGTGCATGCATTTTTTTTTNGCAAGCTGGTGAACCTCGTGTGCCATATTCATTCCACATCTGTGACCAGTGTGTGTGCGTGCATGCATTTTTTTTTTGGTCCCAGAATTTTTCTTTGCTTGTGCGATACAAATCAGGGCCTAAAATGGGGGTAGTAATATTAANTTTTTTTTTTGGTCCCAGAATTTTTCTTTGCTTGTGCGATACAAATCAGGGCCTAAAATGGGGGTAGTAATATTAAACCCACATTTTACGCTGTTTATATTAAGCTACCTATACCCCTTTTGCCGACTTGGACTTGTCCAGTGATGTCAAGATCCTTGTACCAAATTTATTATAACATTTTGCTCTATTTATGTTTTGTGTTTGGCTGTAGCAAATAAATGTGCTTTCGTACTTAAGTAACAAGAGACTTTCAGAGACAAAGCCAAAATTAACAGTTGTAATGTAATGTATTTTTGAATGCTTAATGCCAATTCACATATTTTATAATTTTTAAATTCATAGTGTAATGCTTTTTCAAAGTGTCTTGTGATATTTGTATGTTATTTTAGTGCTTTTACCTTCTGGTAACTGTTCAGCATACCCCCAGCAGAGAAATTGAACAAAATGTGTGTCTTATTGTTCTACCACCTAACTTTATTGCGTTGATTCAGCCACAAGATCAAGGAATCTTGCGGTTGCTCAAGTGCTGATATTGTAGAGAGTTCCTGCTGTTATTTCTGTTAAGTTTAAATGGTGGAAAAGGCATAGCAGAAATTAAAAAATAATATTATTCAAGGGACATGATATGGGCACTTGCTTGAGCTTGAGACAGCATTCCCCATTCAGCTTTGCACAAGGCTTGGCATAAACTGTGGCCAACCTTTGTATCCACAGACAAGACTAAAGAAGACAAAAATNTTCAGCTTTGCACAAGGCTTGGCATAAACTGTGGCCAACCTTTGTATCCACAGACAAGACTAAAGAAGACAAAAATTAAACTATTGATTTCAACAGGTTTGAAATAGACACATTCAACAAATTGTTGCAGTATGCAAAGAATGTCACTAATGCTGAAGTTAAGGACTTAGACCTTCTTGAAGAAAGTGTTAGGGAATGGCTTCATGTTGACATTGATGTTCTCGTCGTTCATCATTTCACTGGCAAGGAAATGAGTAAATCAGTTANAGGGAATGGCTTCATGTTGACATTGATGTTCTCGTCGTTCATCATTTCACTGGCAAGGAAATGAGTAAATCAGTTATAGGTACAGGAAAGAACAAAGACAATGGCAGCAGTGATGATAGCCCACCCATGAAAATCATGCAGGACGAGTGTCTCTTATCATTTTGAACACTTAATAGCCAGTATGCAGCAGCATAGGTACTTCAGTGAATAACAAATCATATCTTTGAGTATAATTCAGAAACAACATATACTGCCAACTCTGGATTTTCCGGGATAATGACTGGTTAAGGGTTCACGGATAACAAATTTCACAGTTAAAGTGATTTGGGGGGGNTTGGGGGGGGGGGGATATTTTTACTTTAGGCCTACATACTATACACGTACGTTATGTAAACAAATAATATAGTCATACAAGAATTCAATTTTCTGACAGCCAGTATGTGGCAATGTAATAAATGATACACAAAATTCTGTATCAGCTGATGCGAGAACGATTCTAATAAAATTTCACGTTGGCTATTTTGACAGCCTACATTAGCACAACAGACATTGGAAAATATGCGGGCAGGAAGATCATAAAAAAAATGTAAATGTATTTTATTTTATAACAGCCTTTATTAGTGTTACAAATTAAACTTTGTTCTAGAATAATGTGTAGGTGTTTAAACTAAATGGAACACCTTATGCAATAGTTTAGCTTTGTTTGTGTCTTCATCATAGGCCATAGCTCGTGCTTGCTGCTAACGTCGCCACGTGCATGCTTCATATTAATTGAAGAGGTCGGACATCTATCGCAGGGTATTTTTCAAATATTTCTACATTAATTTTACGTAATATATTTCAAACCAGAGTTGTTTTAAGCCCACGCAAGATGAAAAATTCACTTTCAAAAGGACGTGCTAGATATACTTATACGACACAGCAGCAAAATAGGTGACCANACCAGAGTTGTTTTAAGCCCACGCAAGATGAAAAATTCACTTTCAAAAGGACGTGCTAGATATACTTATACGACACAGCAGCAAAATAGGTGACCATACTGCCATCTGTCGGCCAGTGCGCGTGGTTCACTTTGGAAACCACACCCCATGATATGAAACGTTTTTCATGTGTAAAGTGCAAATATGCAAACAAGTTCTCAGAGTTTTATATTTTCCTCAAGCTCTGTAAATATTGTAACGTAACATATTTCCGTATGAAGCGATTCTGCCTGCTAATAATTTGGATTCTGCCTGCGATCGCCAAGCGTTTCTGAAGCCAGCTCGCCATTTAATTTGATTNGTAACGTAACATATTTCCGTATGAAGCGATTCTGCCTGCTAATAATTTGGATTCTGCCTGCGATCGCCAAGCGTTTCTGAAGCCAGCTCGCCATTTAATTATTTTTTTTTTTTTACTCCCCTCCCACTACAGCAACAAAGCAAAAATAAATGTTATTTATTTATTTAAACCACGCGTGACATGTTGTTTACGTAGGAGCCATTCTTGCTGTAAATAATATTTATGCTAATGTGATATTTTGCCATCCAGTCGTACTTAATACCACGGTTAATTTATAAATGGGCTCTGCATGTACAAATTACTGTAAACTATAAGATCTCGCCTTTTTTTACTAGCGAACGCCAATTTTAACCATAACATATTTTATTATTATGAATGAAAAAGTGCTGTCTGACAATTTCTCTGAATTCCTAATACTTCCAAGTTTCACATATATTCACTGTTGAAATTGTGTGAAATATAATACCCAAACACTTTAATATTAAAATAAATCAGTACCGCATCACTTGATTGTAGCCTGGTATTTAACAGCTTACACATGGGTAATTAATTGCTGCGGCGAGCGACTGGCGGCAGCTGTTTAATATCTGACTTTGAACTGGTGGCTCCATGGTTAAGCCACCTCCGGTAAATCGGGAGTTGACTGTATATGAAAATCCAAAACATTTGAAACTGCAACGTCTAATGGATATTTTGTCGAAAATGTCCACCCCTTCAAATATGTACATGACTCAAGTGATGCAACACTCATCACAAGCAGTACAGTAAATGCAATGCACAACTTGAGTGATAATGATCAGATTTCATACATAAGAAACACACATTTACAAACATTGGTAGTTTTATCATTATGTAACAAATTTTTATGTCTAGAAACTTAGTGTTAACAAGTAATGCTGTAAATTACACACATCAGCATGACATGCAATTTATTAGTCCTGCACATAATTTACTTAAATTGCAAAGGTTTTGAGTGTTATTGGACTGAGTGCATTTAAAACAAGGAAGCCAATTCTGTGATGTGTCTGTGAGGCCATAACCTACTTTCCAATAGCAGCTGCAGCGCATGAGAGAAAGAGATGAAAGGGTGTGTTGCGAAGGGTAGGTAGGAGTTGCTGGACTTTTGGATAACAGTTATTATTTAATGTGTTGTTTTATATTTACAGAACTACTTTTTGACTGTATTTTATCAGTGACTAACATAACTGAACAAGTAATGAAAAATTAAACATAGTATGTAACCTGTTTTCTATTAATAAAATATCTTATTTGCTTGCTTTCAGTTATTCGGAATATTCATGTGTCTGTCAAAGATCGTCCCCCGAAAATTTTGAATGCTTGGTGGAGAATTGTATAACATTTTAATGTAATAAAAATGTCTACAATCTCATTTTTGTTCTGCCTTGGATGAAGTAGTGGAAACATTTGCTTTTGAGCTTAATGATTTTGAACATGTGTGCTAATGAGCCCCTATGTTTTCAAACAGATTGTATCACATTGCTTAAATCTTTGAACTTATAAATGTTTTGTATACTTGTTTTAATGCTAAAGAGCAAACATGGGAAACAAAATAATTGCTGCCACACAGCCACTGATATAAATCATACTAAAAAGTTTTAAATTATCTCGCAAGTTGTTTATTTGTGGTTTGACTGATGCATGTTTTTGACACTGTAATGCTCTCTCGGATCTACCATACTAGAAAGTCTTTCTGATCATTATCCTTCCATTGATTGAAAGGCATTTCTCTAATGTTACACGTAATATTTTTTATTAAATTCATATTTTGTGCTATAAAACACACAATTAAGAAATGGCTACATGCCATAATGAATTGCAGGGAATATTATCAGTAAAGTGAATGAACTCTAATTGTAAACTTTAGCTAAATCAATGAATTGAATGGGTTCATTACAAACTATCACTGTTGTAACCTATCATGAAGTTTGAGTTTAGATATTATGTTTTTGATCTATTATTCAAGCCCACGTGTATTGTTTGTTTGCATGCATTGTTTTATTTCAGTCCCCAGAGGATTTTCCAATGTAGCTGTGTAATTTTTCTGCAACAAATCTGTTAACGTACTGTGAGATGATTTCAACACTTGCAGTGAAAAGCTGCAATGCAATGAGTGATCAGTAGTTGTGGGATTGTTTGTCATACCTACAAACAATGTATATGGGTGTCATAGTATACATAGACACTGACATCAATCATAGATCATTTTTTTTATCTGTCAATGTTGAATGCTTAAGATAATACTGATATTACACATCTTTAACATCCATAAATATTTTTGCGCTGTGGGTGCAAACTTAATTTACAATAAATGTATGTGTAATGTGTGAAACTTAGAACATGAATGGATTTAAGTGAGAATTATTTGTGTAAATAATTCTTTTAATATTTTTTTTTTTTATGTTTGTATTTTCCTTATAGTTTTGGTTACTCCCATCCATTTTTAATGACTGTGGTTAGCCTGTTAACATTTTTCATTGTACACTTTATATTGCACATCTTAATTTCAGGCAGGGCATGTCGTCACGGTTTTTGAGAGGAATGATCGTATTGGAGGTCTTCTTCAGTATGGAATACCAACTATGAAACTTTCCAAGGATGTTGTTCAGAGACGTATAAAACTATTGGCAGATGAAGGGATTATATTCAAGACCAACATTAATGTTGGGAAGGATATTTCTGCAAAGGTTTGTTAATGATATTTGCATTGATGGTATTTGTGAAAGTGTGGGTGTGTTTGAATTTGTTAAGTAGAGCTGTGAATATTACCATACTTAGTTTAATCAAATCTGTGTTTCTAGAGACATCATTCATGCTTACTGTACTCAGTAATTAATCATTATTTTTGTAATTGTGTAATTTTTCTGAAATTGAAGTAGTAGATATTGTTTTTAAAACACATTATTTAGTATAGTTTTTGGATAAAGTGATATATCATGTATTTCCAAGTGTTTTTCTTTCAGTCCTTTAAATAAATTAAAGCTACTGAGACTCAACCGAAAACAGAAACTTTGGCGCAAGTTGTGCCAGCTTCGCAAATGCCGGGGGGGATTGACGCGTGCCATATTTTACGTAGAAGCTCAGCTGTCACAATGTACGCCATACCCCACCCCACCCCCTTCCGCAAGGGCTCCCAGTAGCCACCTGCCTTGGGACACGTGCCAGCCATTAACGCCTGCGGCGAAGCCAGGCCATCCCAAGGGAAGCAGTTACACATGTCAAGGTAGTGGCGTGGGTCCCCGCCCACCACCCCGAACAAAACCGCGTGAAACTTGGACATGCCGAAGAAATGCCAAGATAGGCTAGCAATTTCCACCCACGAGGGAATTAAAACACGTGCTGAAGGTGAGATACACCAGCAAAAAGGCTGACAGAGCGTGGCAGAAGTAGCATGAGTCCTCACCCTCCCCTAGCAAAACGCAGGAGAATTTTGACAAGCGCCGTGAAAATTCTGATGTAAGCTAAGGGCCGCAGGGGCAGCCCTCCTTCCCACCCTCCACCAACCTTAGTCCTGGCACGTGGAGGAAATGTGTCTTTGTTTGGCACCTTCCACCCCCCTTCCCCTTACAAGTGAAGCCACATGTAAGGTTCTAAGGGGGAGTCCAGAGAGTATAAAAGCCAATTTGTGGGACATGGAGATTTTAAGTTGGATCAGGTCAGTTCGCGAGAGTAAGTCGGATTAGGAGATTACCGGAAGAAGCGTGTAATGGAGGTGTACGTCGAGAAGCAAACCCAGAGTCGCTGTCGTGGAGGGACGTTACAGAAACCAGGGCCTTTCAAGGCCGTCCAGAGCACCAGACCTCAACTGCCGCCTACAGACCCAGAACTACAAGCAGAGCTAAGTATCAAGTCGCAGCTCGATGAAACCTCCTAGACACCTAGCGTCCTCCCTCCCCAAAACGTTGGCAACAATTAGCAAGCATGTTAATTTAACTCTTAAGGCCCCCAACTCTCAAGGTACCACATCTTGGTGTTATGTATTCATTATAATTCCAGACTATATATTACAGAAAATTTAAACACAGAGTGACTACCTTATTGTTACCATGTTACCCCTAACCTTCAGGGCACCTTATAGTCTGTGCCTGGTAAAATAACTCAGATCCTATGGACCATCTTGTATCACACAGGTGGGGAGTAGCATCAGAACATCAACTCTACTCTTATAGCTTTCTGATAGTAGATAAAACTTCATTTGTCCTGGTTGCCATGACCTCCAGCCATCCTCTCAGATAGCAGCTGTTCTTTGGAAAGGAAATCAAGAAACCATCCCAATCATGATCTATATGAACTTGCCTGAGCAGGACTGAAGTTGCAGTCAGTCCATTCATGACTCAGGGAATTTTAGTACATAGCTCAGCTATCAGAACAATTCTGCAAAAGTAGTAGTATTTTCTGAGTTATTGTTGTTTAAACCATTTAGGTCCTAAGATAAATGTTGTTTTCTAAGTAAAACAAAAAATGAAAAACTTTTTAAGTTAAATTTCGTAGGCAATTATTTTTTATCTTTTGGAAAATATGCAATCTTTAAAAAAAATTGATCAAGATGTAGGTAGATAAGTGGGTGGGTAGGGCATAATGTCTCTTCTACATTGATGTCATTAGAGATGGCCCAGATGTAGTATATTGAACTAGGAAGCACAAAACGTCATTTTTGTTAGCATTATATAAAAATGGCAGATTATATGGCTTAGTACTTAAAAATATGGTTCCACAAATATGTTGCATTATTTCATAAGACTTCCATATTAAAAGTGGTGATTAATCCATTGAAACTCTATAATATAAAGTACTTTCAGTAGCGCTACTTGTATACCAAATGTGGTGCAGATCAGTTATTGTTTCTGAACACTAATGTATTATACATATTTATGAAGTACATTCAAAAAATGAAAATGCATATTAAAAGGATGTTGTATAAACTACGGAATCCAATTTTTTTCTGTATACAAATTTTGGTTTTATCTCCTCCCCAAAAAAAATCTTCTGCAGGAATGTGCTTTGCGGTGTCATTATGTTATTAAAAGCACAATGCCAAGCTATGAAGCTATGCAAGACTTCATCTCACTGTCACTGAGTGCCAAGTTGAAAATAGTGCAGTTTTATTTTAATTAAAGTGTTCTACCAAGTTTGCTTGTGGATGGTATTGGGGAGTCTGTACAAATGCCAGCAAACCGTACGCATAAAATAAACATTGCATAATTACCGTAAAGAAGTCAGCTGATTTTATACGGGGGGAGGGGGGATTTACTGAAACTATCAAATGCCTTCAAAATATACAAATATTGGCTACAGAACCGGCATTCTTTTCTTCAGTGGGCTGATTTTTTAGTTTAGCCTGTTGACAAGAATGGCAATTCATAAGATCCTTTCTAAATCTAAGTAATGCAAAAATATCTTAAATACAGGAAATAGTTTCGTCCCTCCCAACATGTACACTAAAATAAGTCTCGTAATATCTAAAAACCATAGGGCATAATTCTATTGACACCATAACTCTGAATTTTCCTTTTCTCTGCCACTCACCAAGAAAACCCTACTGCATTGCGTATCTAGACACACCATTATTATCATCTTAAATAATCCGCTGACATTCAGGACCATTCAAATTATGTTATTTAAAGTTGACAAAAACCTTTGGAAAATTTTGTGAAGCATTCACCCCTCCTTCCTTCTCTAACTTTTCCCTTTTTTTTCTGCATTTTCCAAACTACTCTCAATGCTCCCATAATTTTAAATGTTACTAGTTCAGTTTCTCTTGCATCTTCAAATTCATCTTCACTGAACATACGTGGCATTACATTGGCCACAGTTTTTTCATTTTCCTTAACATGATGGATTTCATACTTAAAATGAGACAACCATACTAGCCAACATGCTAAGCGACCTACTGTCTTTTTTTAAGAAAGCAATCAGCTCAGTGCGTGGTTATCTGTATGGAAATTAAAAGGAACATGTTATAAAGTCCACAAAATGGTCCATACTTCAAATACAAGGCATTGCTATTTAAAATGGTAAATTTTCTTTCTGCTGCTATTCAGAGCTTGCTTGCATAAGCAAATGACACCGCCAACCGAACTGGCTTTTTATTGAAATTTGGCAAGTGCAAAACAGGAAAATTTGTTATCCAATTAACCATATTAATACTACATTTTTATGTTTTAACAAATTTAATGGTTTGGCAATTTGGGAACAATTTTTAATAAGTTGGCCATAAAAAGCAATTATGTCTAAAAAAAATTACCTCATTCCTACATTTCTTGGTGCTGGGGAAATTTACAACAGCTTTAGTTTTCTGAGTATTAATTCTTTAACTCCCTTCTGAAATTATAAACCCCAAATACTGCACATGATTTTCTGCCTTTCTTACCTTGTTTGGAGTCATAGTTAAACCTGCTTCACATAAGGCTTGTAAAACTTTTTTAATTTGCTCTAAATGTTCTTTGAAGAAGTTACTGTATCTTCAATGTATGTGAATAAAAGGTTATAAATAAACTTTCAGAGCACTGAAAACAACATGTAGGACATAGCTTGGGGTCTACAATTTACCCCCATTGGAAGTCTTGTACACTGAAACACACACTGAGGCATACAGAAAGCTAATGGTACTTTTAAATTGGGGTGTAATTCACACTGTAAGAATGCAGGATTTAAATCAAGGATAGTGAAGAACTGTCTAAGATGTTGAAATACTGTATCCGTTATCGGCACTGGATATGGATCTACAAATTTTTTCATTAGTTTTTTGATAATCGCGTATCATTCTATTGCTTGGCTGTTATTTTTTGGTAGAAGTAAAGGATGACTTGCATATTAACTGAATCCTCAGCTACCCTCTGTTCCTGATATTGTTGATTATTTGCTTAAAAATTTTAACTTCAGGAGGAAGTACACAATACAGCACAAAAACTGTAAGCCCGTTATATTTCAACTTCAAAACTATAGAATATTTAGAGCAATGACTCAATTTACCAGAAATTTCAGAAAAAATTCTCTTTTGCTTTCTGAATTTGCCATTTAACTTTTTCATCCAAGAAACTGAATTTTTCGAACATGTGAATGCTTAGCTTCCAAAGCAACAGGAGAGACTGGAGAAAATCAAAACTAAAAATTTCATTTTTATATCAATGCAACTATTTGTTTTTCCTAGAAATTCAGTACCCAATATTACGAAATGTGATTCGTACCCATGTACGACAAAAATACAATAATAAATAATAATTGTATTAACAATATGCACGAGTTTTTGGAACACAGAAATCACACAAAAGCCACAAACAACACAAACAAACCAGTGGCTCAAAGAAATAAACAACATAATAAAAGCCAAATACCCTGCAACCAGGATCAACATATAAATATAAATAGGAAGCGCTAATAAATAATCATGCTGGGTGTCGTACATGTGCACAAAAAAAAGAGAGAATTAGTAAACACACAAACATTCTCGTATAACCAATAAATTTTAGCACAGAGGAAAAATTGAGTATCGTCAAATAACGCCAGACTTATGGTTGAACATTACTACATATTTTGTTACTTTATTTTCTTTTCAATTAAAGTATAAGAACTAAATGAAAGTTCTTTAAATCAAAGATGGAGGAAAATAATAACTGTCAACAAATAGACAAATCCATTATAACTGTAATGCATTAACAAAATAAGTACTTGCAAAGTGTTTTTTTTTTTTTACAAAACAAAATTATAGTGAAACTTCTTAGCAATATAACATCACTAACTGCACTTCAAATGCAAATCACAAAATTGAATTCAATTACTTTATATTAGAAAGATATTCTTTTAGATGTCCTCAAAACTAGATAAACAACAAAAATAAAGTGTAGAAACAATAATTTGTTAACTTCAAAATATTATTGAGTAAAACAAAGCTTAAATGCCACCTGGGATGCATCCCTAACATCTCAAGTTGTAATTAATTATAAATTTAAAAGTTTAAAAAGAGGTGCTAACCTCGCACTTCAACAATACAAAATCGTCAAAAATCTTTCTAGTTACACGTGCTTGAAGATTGCTTATAAAAAAGTTTTTTTATCCATGTAGCTTAGTCCAGCGAAAACTTGCATGAAAACTGAACTGCCTTCGAAGACGAGGACTAGCTCTGAGAGCAGACGAAAATCACAACAGTATGGCATTCAGTAACCAGGATTACGTGGATTACATGAATTACGTGGGTTGCATGGACACTCTCTAGGACAGAGAGTGCAAAATAATTTAAGAGACTTGATATTATTACTCACAATCTTTTCATAGACTTAAATGCTAAAAATTAGGTTTCAAAAATATTTAAAAATAGTACAACAGTGAAATAAAGGTGGTATTTTCTTTAAACGGCACAGATTGCTTATTTAAAATCTTAAACTGCTTTCGGATTCTACTAAACCTCCATTTTCAAGAGAAATTTACACATTATTATCCATTGATATAGCTATGATTCGTATGGGATTAACCTGCAGCAGCTAAATTTGAAAAATACATTTAACTGTAACATATTGTTGCCAAATATTTAAATAATAATTGGCAATAATACATAAATTACTTTGCAGAGCATAAAGCAAATAGACAGCACTGAAGTATGGAAAAGCATTGTAGAATCAGAAGTGTTCTGTTATACCCACTTTTTAAGACTGTTGTTGATCTATTCCATGTAGCCATTGAATTGATACACAAAGTGCAGAGTAAAATTAAATTAACCACTGTTAAATCAGTTTTGTAAATCCAAATTTTATTAATTAAACAGAATGATGACCGATATAATCATGAACAGGAATATATTAAATTGAATTTGACCAGGAGTTATTGGTCTGTACCAGGTAACTAAATATTCTCAATACACCCTTATTGGTGAATACAACAAAGATCCACATATCCAGAAATTAAAAACCACTCTAACTCAATCAGATCAAGGAGACACTAAATATGTAAAAATGGCCAGATTATATGGGTTAGCAGCAAATTGTGAAGTCTACCTTAAGATTCATACCTCTGTAGGAGGAAATCTGTCACTAGTACTTAACTATTACATTAACAAAATTTTAGCGGCCCACTGTTATTTTTTATTGGGGGTAGCCACTTTGCACTTTTGAAACTCTCCAAAAATTTGAACACTGAGATTCTATGACGGAGAACTTAAAAAACTGTATTAAAACATTCCCCCCATATGTCGGAAAATAAAACGGAGTAACCTGAAACCCACGGGGGAATTACAACCCATTGAGCCATCCTCCTTATTAAAAGGTGTCTTTTGGCTAGTAAGCATGCATAGTGCAGTGAAGTCATGTGTGAGGCGATTCCTGTCCCAGCCAGCGACAGTCCACTTAATGAGAAGGGGGGATGTAGTGATGATTGGAGTGGGGACAATCGTGCAGTAGGCAATGTTTGATGGTTGTACAGTCCCCATTAGATGCAACAGCTACGTTAATACTGTTGTGCCTTATATGTGAAAATAAACACGACACACCAGCCAGTATTGCCCATATTATGTGCAATTATCTGAAATACCACATGAGTGAGGCAGTTGCACCAAGAGATCCTTTAGTCTGTATTGTAAACAACCCCCCNCAACTACCATTATTTATACCCAAAATGTGATAATACACGCCCCAACACATTTTATTGCTTGCAGTAGGTTGGCCCTATTATTTGTATGATTGTAGTGGGTAATACATTCAATATCCTTACTTTCTTAATGACCACAGTTTAACATATTAATGTTCAAGATACCATTGATGTACCGCAAGACATTTTCGTGTGGTATCAAATAAAGTGCATCTTTCCCTCCATTTTAACACTCTCTACTGCCCATACTTTTTTGAGGTGGACTATGAATTGTATACATAATTTGTCTTCTTTTACCCCATGATTACCCTGCCCAAGTTTGTCTCCATGTTTTGGATGTGTGTGTGTGCACGCATGTGCGTGCATGTGTGCACATGCGCATGTGTAGTAGTATAAAACTACTGCAGCTGTTGCGACACACGTGCACATCGCAGTATCACATAAGCCATCTGTAAAACAAATCTGCTGACTTCATATCTGGAGTGAAAACTGCCCAAGCAAACTTGAAAATAGTCTCTTGGGCCTAAGCCACTGACTTGTTATTGGTTTTGTAATATTCTCAAAATGAAACTGTGCAGTCTTGATTATGAAAGTCAAATCTATTTTATGCATGTTTGTAAATTTCATACATCTCGTTCCTATTTTCCACAAAAATTTATCCTCCAAATTTTTATAGCATAATTCTTGAACAACCCGCTGTTAAGGCCGAGTCAAAATAAGGGGATTGTTACAGTGTCTATGATCATATACAGTTTGTATACAAGACATAAATGAATTTTGTTCTTGTCCAGACAAAATTGGTCCAGTATTTGTTATTTTGGGTTAACATAACCTCATTCCCAGTATAGAGGCAATGCCGTAATATTACAGGATAGTGCCACGGAATCTGCGTACATTTGATATATCTTATTGGCTTCCATCCTTTCCAGCAGCATATCAGAAGTTGTAGAGTTTGCAGAGGTTGCATGCCTCCCTTCATAACTCAAGCAGTTCAAAAGCACACTCTAATTGAGTTGTGATTGTCAAATGTCCAAAGAATCTGTGGGTTCTAAAATATAGAACTACTGGTGTCTTTATGGAGGCAGCCAAGGAAGTCACAATACACATTTCCGCAACTTAGACTACGCATTACATCGNGTCCAAAGAATCTGTGGGTTCTAAAATATAGAACTACTGGTGTCTTTATGGAGGCAGCCAAGGAAGTCACAATACACCTTTCCGCAACTTAGACTACGCATTACATCAGTTAATTTTTTTAGTAATGAGGCATTTGTGAACCTCTGTTAACATTTAGTTCAGAGATGTGTGAAATGTGGAATTTAGCCTTTCCAAGCTAGCTGACTGCACTTATGGAGTGTCAGGTAGCAAAGGGCACATTATTTTCGCATTTACCAAATAAGCATTCCACAAAAGAGAGAACCAGGCAATGCTACTGTCTAAAGGGTGGATTGACGATTACATGAGACTGGATCCCTTTGCTCATCGCATGTTGGTGGTGGAATATCTGTGCAAGGACAGCAAAATTTTACAAAGAGATACTTGGCAGAGTTGCCAACAAATCTTACAGTTTGTCACCACTCACTATCTCACTATGCAGCGAGCTGCTCCATCCACACCCCTACCCCTCACCCAGTAATCATTGAGCATAATTTATTGCTTAGTAATGTGCTGCAGCAGTTCGTGAAAGTGTAAATCTTATCTATATACTTTTGTAATATTTTGTTGCAGATGTTCTGTATTGTACTGCTTTCCCCTGTTGTCAAGAACTAGTTGGGAAAGTACATAATGGACCATAATCTTAAAAAATATATTGATTATAAACCCAGAAATATATTATAAAATTAAAACAAAGTTTTAGGTTTGAAGGAAAAAATACTGGTGCTATAAAGTTTCGTGTTATTTATTGAAAAGGGAAGACTAATTGTACAGTTAATTCATTGTTTCGTAGCATTGTAACATCTTTCATTAAATTTTGTATTGACAATTTCTAAAACTATCTTGGAATTTGTTTGCAAAAATTGCCGCTTCCTTATGTTAGAGCTCATAACATCCTCCCTCCTATATCTTCACTGGAATAAGATGTATTTCCAATTCCACAAATTTTCATTTAATTATTTTTTACAACACTTTTTTGCAAGAAATATCTGTTACCAATCAAGATTTTATTTGAGGCAATATAGAGTATTTTAGGGTTTTCAAACTCACATATTTACCAACAAAAAAATTTTTTTTTTTCCCTTAATTCTGAACTTATGTGTACATACTATAAATAAAAATAGCTGCAAAAGCCAATACAGAACAGTATTATCCTGCAAAAGATGATAAATCATAGTTACATAAATTTAAAATAAATGTAATTGCTTACAATACTGCATTTGTGAGTGAAACTTGCTTTACCTAGAGTAATGCCTCCGTGTGAATGAGTCATAATTTTCCTCTTAATTTTTATTTCCACTGAGTAAAATATTTCCAAATCATTGCAAAATGTACCAAAGAAATGTACAATTAAGTAAGGAAAATCATTAATATTGTAATTTGTCCTCGGTTTTAAAATTTGCTAAGTTAATTGAAATGTATGTTTGTTAAATTTCTGCAGTCCAGACATGTGGTTGTACTTCATGATAATTTTTTTTAATTGTTGGTGTTTGATGTGAGACAATCAGACATGATTTTGAATATGTGCTGGAAAATATACCCCTCATGGAAGTTTGTAGTCAAATAAGAAAAAGAAGGTTTAGAAACCTATAATGCTCTCAAAAATGGTGTATTGCCCTGCAAAATTGCTATAATATAGTTTTGGAAACAGATTATTTATAATTTGGTACACAAAATTTATGCATACAGATTTAGTTTTCTGCCTGTCCAATGTTAGCAATATTAGCACCCATTTAGAGACTCACAAAAGTTGTCATGAGATTTATGTGGTTTATATTTTTAATAAAATTTGCCTTTTTGACACAAACATTTATATCTGTATCGTCACTCTACCAAATGATGGAAAATTCTGATTGAGGACGTCTTTGAGGATAGGGTATTAATTAGGTTTTTAAAACTTGTGGGATAGTGGAAAGCTAATATTATAATAGATTTACTGTCAGGATTTTGTTAGTTATAATAGTTATAAAAATTCTTATGTGTCGCCTATCAGGATAAGATATTAATCCTGTTTCGTGATGCAAATTATAAAACTCGGTCAGTTGTTTCCAGAAATGTAACATGAAAACTTTATTTGTTCATGTGGTGCTGCTATCTTACAAAATAGCAAACGAAAGTGGCTATGTTTTGGCATATATGATACTTGTAATAAATACTTTTAGTATACAAAATTTGGCTGAAATTAATTAAATGGTGTGGTAGATACACCAAATAAACCTAAAATATTTGTATGGCTACCATTTGGAAATTAAGTGCCTAATCAATTTAAATTACATACATTTAGGTGGCTTGCCATATTTGGCTGGAATTGGTTGAGTAGTTTTAAGTTATAACATTGAAGCTTTATTTTTTCACTTGCAACCTGGCCCGGCTTTGCCGGGGTACAATTAAGTTTTTGCAGCGATACACTGATTGATAAATAAATTGCGGAAAAACTATTACAATATTATATGATAGTAAATTAGTCAACTACTATCATATATAACATACATACATACATACACGTCACGCCGTCTCCCAGAGGGGTATGCAGAGATTATGGACCACCATTAACACAATCCTAACATACCTACCTCCTTTGCTTTATCCACATTCATACATCTCTAATATAACAATATTATATGATAGTGGTTTAGAAAATTTCATTGTATACAACATTAATAATTTTGCCTCCGACCGCCAGCACAAAAAGATTTCTGTTTGGCGTGACACGTGAAAGGGCTACATATAATTGTCCATGTCAAAAACATGCTCCACTCAAATCCACTCCAGCCACATTAAGTGTTTGACCTTGTGCCTCATTTATGGTCGTACCAAAACAAACTCTTATTGGAAATTGGACTCTTTTAAAATTAAAAGGCTAATGAGGGAATTATTGGTATTCTAGGTATTAGAACAGTTTCTCCAGTACTGCAACCAGTTTGAATAGTACCTTCAATGAGATAACTTTTTAAACGTTTTATTTGTAATAGAGTCCCGTTGCATAATTTCAGTGGATTTATATTTCACAATAAAATTATGGGAGCTCCAACTTTTAAAATCAGTTTGTGTGGTGGGATAGTGCACAGCTTCTCTTCACTGTCGAATATTGTATCTACTAGTAATAGATTTGTGTTTGCACATTGAATTTTGCAAGCACTAATTGATAAATTTTTTCGACTTGTTCATTAGTAGGCGATAATATCGCTCTTTATTTGAACCACTATAGTGTCTTATTTGAAGTTCGTGTATTTCAGGGTATACGTTATCTATCAGTTGTTGGTGGTCGGTGACTAAAACACATATATCACTATTGAGAGAGATTTTTCCACAATCCATTGGAAGTTCTCCATTTCCAACTTTCAGTAATGTGTCAGCAAACATGCTGTTATCTTCTGAAGACATAAGTACTCTCATGTTTGTTTTGAGTGCTAGTTTTCTTACGTTGGGCCAAATTGTATGCTGTAAAGGACATTTCTTATCTACATTAAACAGTTTTAAGTATGAATTAATTAATTTTAATAAAGATTAAGTTCTTTATGGTTAGAAAAGACAGAGAATTTTATGTTTGTTTTTACTGCATAATTTAAATTGTAAATACACTTATTACTACTTATATATTAAAGATTGATATATGCTACTGCTGACTTTTTTGTAGATCATTTAATTTTACACAATTTTTCATATATGATTTTGTTATATCTCTAAAGGATTAGGCAGCGTATTCCATGAGAGTGCGCTGGCGTCAAACTTTTTTCCGACTTGATTCACTAATACCGTTAATGCTCAGCTCCTATAAGTGCTAGGGCAATTTTTAATACACACAAATCTTCCTCGATAAATGCAGATCATAACAGTAAAAACTGCATCCAAATCTGTTCAGTGGTTCTTGAGATTAGTGGAGTCCTACAGACAGACAGATGCGCACCAGGGACTTTGTTTTATACTATCTAGTGATGTGGTGCTATCTTCCAAGATGACAGACTAACCAACAAAATCCATCCCTAATTTCAATGCCTACATTATGCACTGTTAACATATGAAATTTGGTTTAAATTGGTTAAATGGTTCCCAAGATATGACATCACCTGTCATAGTAGAAAACTATAGAAGTCAGATGTCCTTGCTAAGAACTATATTTGTACCAAGTTTGATAAAATTTTGCTTGTGTGTTCAAAAGTTAAAAGGGTAGTGGGGGGAGAGAGAGACAGAAAAGTGATCTCATAAGCCTTTCTTTCCTTTTGGAAAGTAGGCTAAAAGTGTTGAAACCTGGCTCATTGAAGGTGACATATACAAATAACCAAGAGTTAAAAATAAAACTTAGAAATTGTATAAAGCTTGATCTTCTTGCTCTAAATACAGTAAAAATTTATAAAATAGGTAGTGGAATGTATGTTCCAATAATAATTCCCCCTAATACCAGGAGTAAACATAAGGCACATAATTTTGTTTTGAAGGCAGTCCTTGAGAAAGTATATCAATATATGAACAAAAATTAGTTTTAAAACTGTTGCTAGGATACATGTTGTGCTGCACCAGACAGTACAACTATGCTTGATCAGGATTGGAAGGCGAAATGTCATGTCTATTTTTAAAATATAACTACCTGGGGTCACAATCTTTATACTTAGACTATCGTTGCCAACCTATTCCTCTGCCCTGTCAATCCCTCGCCACCTTCTAGTCAAGGGGGAGGGGGGGTCAGAGGTTGTCTGTCATGGTCAATGCCATCCAGGGCTGATCCTAGCTGGCATTCAATCACGATCAGGGCATCCTGCCACTCTGATTTCATGAGGCAGGTCTCCTGAAAGGAATTCTCTGGTGTTGCCTTGGGGTAATTGGTGGTTAGCCCCTCCCTTGTGAAGTTGTCTCCCAAAGGGATTGCTGGGTGGAGCTTTGCTTGCATCAACTGTTGTACAAACAGCCGCTTCATCTGCATATGCTGCCTCTGCTTCTCTCTGTAGGCTTGTTGCCAACCCGCAACCTCCTCTTCCCTGCTCATCTGCTGGAGGTAGGCTAAGCTAGTGCCTGCCAGACTGCTTGACGGCATAAGGTGAGGAAAGGATCCTTATGCTATGAATAATTATTACCATGGGTGCAGTGAACTAGTTTGTTTGTTAAACTGACATCCCTGCCCACCACATCCCACTTTCCCTCGCCCCCAAGATTCGGGGAATGCCTACTGCCCTATCCTTATGACTTAAGGCTGTACATGCATAAAGCATCTACCACTCCCAACTAGACCGAGAGCTACTATTGAACCTTCATTTCCAGCTGGACCGAGGAAGAAATACTCGGGATGAACAGAGAAGAGGGACTGGCCTCTACCCTGGCATGCTGCCTCGCTTATATAGACAGATCGTAAGAGAGCTCTCAGGGTCAGTGGAGTTAGTCCCTGACCAGTCACGTGTAATCACATCCAGCTGGCTGTCTATCGCTGGTGCACATGTGCTGCCACTACCCTGACACTGTCACTTGCCTTAACTCACTTCCACGACTATTGAGGTTCCTTAGCGGAAAGATCGTGGCAGACTGGATTAAAGCACCAAATTGGGTACACCAACTCTATACATCTCTTTTAAACATTTTCTTTATAGGTGCCCGATTTTATAATCTGCCATCTTAAAATACAGTACCATTTTGAATTTTTTTACATTCCTTGATTAAAAATTTAATTTTTATAAATATATTCAACTGATTACTGTTTTACTTTTTTTTTTAATTTAAGGAAAATTATAAATAATGCACTTTTTTTTTTTAATAAATAACCATAGATATACACTGAAGAGCCAATAAAACTGGTATAGGTGTGCGTATGCAAATAACAGAGGTATGAAACCAATCAGAGTAACGCGATGCGGTCGACAGCTAGATCGGTTACTGCTGCTACAATGACAGGTTATCAAGATTTAAGTGAGTTTGAACGTGGTATTATAGTCGGTGCACGAGAGATGGGACATAGCATCTCCGAAGTAGCAATAACATTTAGATGTTCGCATACAACCATTTCACGAGTGTACCGTGAATATCGGGAATCCGGTAAAACATTACATCTTCGACATCGCTACTGCCGAAAAAAGATTGTGAAAGAACAGGACAAACGACGACTGGCGAGAATCATTAAACGTGACAAACGTGCAACCCTTGCTCAAATTGGCGCAGATTGGATTTGTGGACTGCCCTGCAGGATGTAGGATTCATGGTGTGAATTGCCTCCTGCATACCTTCAGACATTAGTTGAGTCCATGCCACATCGTCTTGCGGCACTTCTGCG
>NQII01004955.1:91227-116273 GCA_002778355.1 Clitarchus hookeri | reverse complement strand
GGGGGGGGGCTATACTATATTAATCAGGTGTACCAGTTTTTTTGGCTCTTCAATGTATATTACAAGAAATATAAAATATTGATAATTTGATTTTTTTATTTCTTTGACTTTGATATATTCCCATTTTACAGGGAGACTGCTTGAGATTGCATAAAACTGACTGTATAAATTTGTAAAAGAAAATGTTATTACCTTTGGTACTAAATTTATCCAGTTTGGATAAAAATCATAGAAGTTGTGGCTGTTTTGGTATGTATGGGCTGCTCCCAGTCTCTTCGTTGGTACCTGTACTGCAATTATGCATGCATCCCGTGTTTAGTTTTTTTATATATTTATGTGTACACAATTGGTTTGACTTGAAAGCTATTTATATAAATTTAATATTCATTGTAGAACATTAACATTGGAATAACTAGGCATTCAAACAATAAATTTGGCTTGCAGTGACATGCTTGTCAGGCTTGTTGAAATTTAAATTTTAAGATATAATTTCACGTAAGGGTTCTACCTTGCTTTTAGGATATCTAGTTTTGGTTCAGGGGTGTCTGTTATTATATTCACCACCTAACCCCAAAGAGGGCTTTTCCACTATCTACCACCTGCAGACCAGCCATGTCCCGGACTGCATACCGTCAACAGTAAAGGATCAAGTAACACCTGTTCCTTCGCAGTTCGCGGACCCTCTCTTCCATCCATTTTCAATTTGATGATGATGATACAAAGCCACTGGTCAACTTTATTAACATTTATTATAATTGAATACATTATGTGTAGGCTATATAATATCAAATGTATGATCATGATAACTACCTTGACAGTAGGTGTCTTATACTGAACGAACCAGTTATTAAAACATTAATTCACATTGTCCGCTTCACTTGCATAGTGCTGTACGTTCCAAGGAAAGAACTCTCTACTGTAGTAGAAGATGGGTTGTAATAAATATCGTCAATAATACCTGCAGTAAAAACATTGTTTCTCAATTTAGGAGGACAAACATTATTTTCCTTTCTGTAGTGCTTACAAGCTGCAGCAGTGAGCAAATCTTTAACCTGAAAACCTGTTTGTAGGGCATGCTAGTACCAATCTCACAAAGTTGTTGAATGATTTTCTTACTTTGTGTTAATGCATGGATATTTAAACCAACAAATAGCTGAAGTGGAGTGACGGAATACCTCTGAGAAGCATTTCCTTTTCTTCATATTGTAACAGATGAATTGGCAAATTGTTAGACACTTATGCGAGTTAACCACTTTGTCTCCCTTTATATCTGGTCCATACAAAAGAGTGACAATGGAAGTCTTCAGACTATTTGGCACACACTTCTGTTGGCAGTCTGAAAATGACCCATTAAATAGTGGAGTATTCATGCCTTCAATATCATCCCGGGTGGCTTTAGCTACTGTAGATAAGATGATTGCTTCACTGCCATAATCCTGGGATTTAATAGCTTCTTTCAGTATGGTTTGTAGGACCTTCATTAAAAACCACGATGACATTCTTACCATTGCTCTGCTCATCAGACTTTCGGGAAATGTTCTGTAATTTTTGCTTTGAGTCAGATTTTTTTCACTGATTTGCCAAATTCTAATATCTGTAAACGATTTTCATACAACTGATGGAGCTTGGCAAGCTTGAATATACACTGTCCGTCTCTATCACAGTCCTCAATATAGGACACTGGTTCAGAAAAAACGTAAGATTCTTTTATTGTTTCATTATTATCTGTTTCAGAAGAATGCTGTCTTTGGTATAAATTATGCTTGTTCTTATAAGATGTGAGGTATTTATTGTGATATTTGGCTTCTGTTGCAACTAGATCACTTCCACTAATGCGAGCAAGTAAGTCTGTGTCCTCCAGCTCTTTAATCATTTTTTTCAGTGTTTGGTCTAAATTTAATGTTTAGCATTGGTGCAATGTTCCACTTGCTGTCATACAAAATATGCAGTTCTCATTAAACACTGGTGTAGGGGTTTCAACTGTAACACATTTTGATTTTCGAAGCTCTTCATCATTACTTTTGCGTTTTCTTTCCTGGCACTCTTTTAGTCCTCATAAGTTTGTATGCCAAGAATTTGTTTACATGCCTTACGCCATTTGGCACTGTTTTCTAATAAGAGTTCAGGCCTAGGTAACAAACCTATATTTTTAATTTCAATAGGTAAAACATTTAAGTCTTTATAACCTGTAATAAGTGAAGAAAATTCAATGTAAGAATTATTGCCTACAGGCCATTTCATTTCACTCTCTCCTGTCCCACACACAATACAATTGTTCTAATTCATTGCCAGATGGAATTACACATGCACTATTTGACGTGAGACACAATCTAAAAGAAATAATAATAATAATAAAATTTACAAAATACTCATTGTAGGTTTTTTGCAACCTGAATTACCAAACAATGAACCACAACAATGTGATATACGTAAAAGTGTGTGGCATAATCATTGCATTAACTTATAACATTATGTGAGCAATGAAATGTATAAACCTCTATAATTCATGAAACACTGGTCACAGCACCATGCAAACTGAGCCGTCTCGACTAGAATACTGCGTGATGTTACAACGCAACTGGGGTGGGTGGCGGCACTGTCCCTTTGAGCAAGGTCACGGTTCCTACTACCACTACTCCTTGGCATCCCCGACGAACTGCCGCCACAGTCTGCCAAAATAAACTGTACCAACACAAATAGTTTAAATAATTATAACAACTGTTTGGGACCCGTACGGTATACATATTATATTATTAACTTTTTATTTAAATTCTAAAATATTTATTTACCCTTCTTTATTATTAATATATTTAATTTATATCTCTACCATAAATTAAGTCCTACTGTAACATTTTAGTTAAATTGGAAGGTCAAAATTTACAGCTTATAAGTTTTTTATTTACTCCTTCTCCAACAAATTAGGCAAATATCCCTAAATTTCTCTTCTCAAGGGTTAAATTCAAAACATCTTGCAGCAATTATAGATGAACTGCTTGTGTATAAATTTACGAAGTAGGCAAAACCTTGTGGCTACATACGTGGGTGGATAAATAATTTGATAGAAGAAAGGGTTTAGTCTGAAATAGTTAACCAAGTTCAGCCATGGGTGCTACCCACACACATGTTAAACTTTTCACTAATTATATAATAACTTCTCAGTCTTCAACTCGCACATCCATCCTTGACGTTCGTTATATGATTTCTGTTAAAGAAAATTACGTTCGATTTTACTTCAGCCTTACTTTGGTTGTTACCTACTCTCCGATTGGCTGTCAACTGACCGCGCCACATATCTCTTCCAACCAGCAATGGCAATACGAGAGCCAACCAGGTTAATTTTCTTTCGTTCACGTGTTTTATAACATTCAGTGCCTACTACCCTCTATGGAATAAATTAATAACAAGAATTGGAATACTGAATATCCTCTAAAAACAAATGAAATCTAACTATTCATGATCTCTATGTCAATAAACTAGTAAAATAACCAAAGATTATACTGCACTTTGTTTAAATCGTATATAGTAAAGCTTAATTTGGAAATTATATTAAATGAATTATCACCCTAAGCAAATACTCTGTAATCATAGACAAATATAATATCTGGAACCAAAGTTAAAAGATAAACACCTGAAAAACCGCAATGTTATACTACAAATATTTATGCACCTTTTATTTGATTTTCGTGATACTTTTTACAAACTACTTGAAATTTTGCCCCAACAAAGAATTTCAAAACAATATGTGCTTACATTAATATGGCACAGGTACCAGCGACGACTCGGGGAGCAGTGCATACATACTAATATATCCGTAACTTCTATGATTTTCATCCGATTTGGACAGATTTGGAACCAAATTAAAGGTAATAAAATTTCCTTTAAAACTGTGTACTAGTAACTTTACGCAATCTCAATAAGTTTTCCTGTAAAGAGGGAATGTATAAAAGTCATAAAAATAAAAAATTAAATTATTATATTTTATAGTTCTGATAATATACATACCTGATTATTAATTGCAAAAATACATGGATTATAGTTTAAAGTATATTTTAAAAGAAGAAAAACAGTAATCCGTCTATTAGTTTCATAGAAATAAAAATTTCAATCAAGTAATGTAAGAAATTCAAAATGGCCCCATAATTAAAGATGGTAGACTGCAAAATCGGGCACCTATAAAGAAAATGTTTGTAATAGGCATATAGAGCTGTTGTAGCAAGTTTGGTGCTTTCATCCAGTCTGTCACAATCTGGATTAATTTATGCCCTAAAGAACTCCACTATCCTGGTGCAAGCCGTGTTTGCCGAGCCCCCTCGGTCCTGAGGCGTGAGGGGCGGGATGACCTTGACCACTTAATACCATATTCCTTTATGGGCCTAGCACATATCACAACACTATACTGGCCATAGGACAGCGACAGTGGGCAACACCCTGAAAAAAAATGCTATCCTCTTATTGCATATGTGGTGCAAACGTTAATGGACTGGAAGTAACTCTGTATCAAATGTAGCTATAGGCTGTTCACGGTAAAGTAAGCACTTTTGAGGCCCTAGTTGCTTCCTTCCTTCAACCATTTTTTATACTTTAACCACCTTTTTAAAAAAATTGGCATGTAAGTAATGAACACAGTATGTATATTCCACCGCTCTCGGAAGTTAACGTCTAAGGTTAAAATTAAATATATTTATTCACTATTATTTCAAAGGAGATGACTTTCAAAAGTGCTCACTTTACCTTGAATAGCCTAAAGGCTGAGAAGCATAACAAAGTTCTGTAGCGACTTCCTGAATGAACGAAAACAACTAATCTGAAAAATAATAAACTTCACAAAATATAATATAATAAAATATTACTATATGCTATAAAATACAATATATTTCACCATTTAAATTACATTACCACAATACCATCTCAAGCAAAAAAAAGTGAAATATACAGGTGAAGTATTATAAAAGAACACCCCAACTTTGAAGGTCTATAATATCAAAACCAAACAATCTACAACATTGATTGACCAATCAAATAAACTGTGGAACCGTGAAGTTTGTTTACCATACATTCATAAATGTTCAATGTGACCACCATGAGCGACCCGAACGACATCTACACGATAATCAGACTTGTTCCACGCTCTTGTCAGCATGTCCGGTGTTACGGTTTGGATGGCGTTCGTAACTCTCGGTTTGAGGTGGTGAGGGGGTAGCGAGCTCGCATTCGACATGTCAATGTGAAGGGGACGGTCTGATGTTTCCTTTATGGTACGCCACCCCATTGGCACTTAGCTGTTCGCAGATACCTGAACGAGACGTTGCCGCAACGCTAGATTGGTGGAGGAGCAGCTGGTGACCATGCTCTTCATCACTGGCCCCCAAGAAGCCCGAATCTTGCCCTGTGCGATTTTGTTCTATGGGGATACATAAAGAATCAAGTGTTTCGTCCACCGTTGCCGGCTAACATTTTAGTCTCTCTTCAATTATTTTAGTGTCTCTTTAAATCTTTGTGTGTGTTATATACACACACACACAGGTGCTGGTTTTAAGCAATTGGCCAACACCTAAAACAAGTAATTATTGTTTTGTTTTTTTGTTCGGTAACTACTAGGATCTTTATGAAGAATATGATGCTCTTCTGCTGTGCATGGGAGCAACTTGGCCTAGAGATTTACCAATTGCTGGTAGACAGTTGGAAGGCATCCATTTTGCTATGGAATTCTTGGAAACATGGCAAAAAAAACAGTTGGGAAATGACATAGAGCTGCGTGGTTTGATAGCAAAAGACAAGGATGTCATTATCATTGGTGGTGGTGATACTGGCTGCGACTGCATTGCTACTTCTCTTCGTCAGGTATGTTCGTTACTGTATTAAATAACTAGGAAGCAAATGTTGTTATTCAAAGAAAACATTAATTTGCATTGTGTGTGTAATTTGTATTTACAGGGCTTTTTTTGTTTTGGATTTCCTATATCAAACCAACATTATGGTGCAGCTTGTGGCCTAAGAATGATGTAACACAAACATTTTAAGTAAAAAAAAAAATAAGGAAAAACCCAGAAAAATAAATTATTGTAAATTCTTGGTAAATATATTATGATACTACAAATATTCTCTTCTGAGTTTACATTCTTGGATGTTAGAATTACTGTTTTGAAAACAAGTGGCTTATGTAAAAAAAAAATGGAGGGGGGGGGGTTGATAATGAAGATGGTTCAAAAACCTCCAAGTAGTAAATCCCAATCCAACTGACATTTTTTTTTTAATTAGTTGACTATTTTTAAATCGCCAAAACTGGAGGTTTGATTATATTGTGGTAAACATTATATGCATGAAGAAGCAACAGATAATTCAAATAATGCACATGTATCTAGTATAATACTTTAGAATGTTAAATATAACTATCAAGAACAATTTTACTAAAGTTGACCTGCATTTTGTGACAAGGTTTAGATGAGAAATCATGAAATTGATGAGAGTAATAAATATATTAAAACCTTTCTAAAATGAAACTAGGTAGGGGTCAGTAATTTTTTCTGTTTTAGGTATGTGAAGTGAGTGGCAGCCAAACACAAAAGGGAAATTTGTCTATTTTACGGACTATTAATCATTTAATTTTTCCTGCAATCCACTTAAACCATTCTTTTTTAGTTGTAAATCTTTTTTTTCTCCCACACGTTAACTGTTCCACTAACTGCTTTGGAGGCACTTTTTATTTTTATGAGCTTAAATCACTTTTACCTTCTCACAAAATGAATGTTTTATGCTTTGGCATTTCACAAGTGACGAAACTGGGTTACTGCAGTACCACTTTTAACACAATTTAATGGACACAACCTCACAACAAACCAAACACATCTAACAATGGTCACAGCCACTTAACGAAACAGCTTAGCAGCTGTTTGCAAGATGAAGGCAGTTGAAACAGACAGGTGACTGCATGGCAAAGAATGTGTTAGCACTGATAAAAAAAGATTGTTTGGTGACCCTCGCTTGTTTTTGTCAATCTTCAACAGCCAAATGATTTTGAAGGAGAGAGTGCATGTGCATGCAAGCTGCGCAGTAACTGATTTCTGTGTTGCAACATTGAAATGTTTTTTTTCTTAGAGAACTGTAAAAAAATGTATCTCTTAATAAAGACAGATCAGACTACATATTTATGTAAATAAGTTTTTTAAAACGTTAATGTTATTCCTATAACCAAGTTTTATTGCAACTGAGATGTATTCAAATAACATTGAATTCCATATTAAGTCTTTGTTTCTTTGTTGTGTATGTTTGTTTTATACAGGCCAGTATACACCGTAAATGTAAGGGTACTATAATATATTTTCTGTTTGTACAGGTTTCCTTTTTATATTATGTCCATTTTGGACATGTTTTTCTGTAATTCACAACTCTAGCAATTTTATATCGTTATAATTTGTTACAAGTTGTTCAAATATTCAAATAAGTAGATAAATTCTTAGTCATTAATGCCAATGAACTGGCTCTCTATTAATTGCATGCCAGAAACTGAGGTTGTTCTTACCTCTTTATAAATCCTTTGTTAACTTTTGTACATTGTTTATGAAGAAATGTATGAATGGGTACTGTTGCAGAACGAACATCAAGTTCATAAATCCTATTTTTCTATGGCAGTAAATTTGACCCATTTTTTGAATGCTAAAATCACTCTTTTGGTACATTGAACATCCTTTGATTATAAATGAAACAACCATGTCACTCTTCACTGAGCTGCTTGCACTCAAATAACCTGTCATTTTGGGAAATTACCCTTTGCCATATATAGTTTTTGCTCTCACTTCTGCTAATCTGTTCAATTAATTTCACTTACCTAAACTGAACACCAAAGTCAATATAACATTCTTTCAAATTTACACTAACTGATCCGGCCGGCCATCAGTAGTGATGATCCACTACCGTGACGCACTGGCGTGTTCCATTTTTCAGTATTAAATTGTGTTCTTACGAAACAGAGATTAAAATTTATTACAGAAGAGTGGACATCTGTATATAATCAGTTGATCGTACCCATATGCTATCTGCCCTGGCATGAGGCTAGCTATCTGTTCTCTATTAACTATGCAGCAAAGAACAAAAAAAGGCAACTGTAAGACACACTGTTTGAATTGCACAGCTTTTAAACACATACGTGACACTGTCACACTGATGCACCATGCCCCACATGAAACAAAAGAATGTTGCATCAAAATATAGTAATGCCAACTTCATATCTATATACAGTACCAACTGTAAGTTAACTTAGAATTGACATACAACGCCCTTACCCAATTCTGCCATAAGCTTATACCTTCACCATAATTCAACAAGATTTAATTTACAACAAAATAATTAAATTCAACACAAGGTAATGGCTTCGTCATTATAGCAGTTACTTGTTCAGTTAATTCTAAATATAATATTTTTACTTTCTTTAAAGATATCAGATCTCTCGCAAAGTGATGTCTAACATCTTATATGTTTCGATATTTAGTTTCATAAGTCTGGGCCACTTTTATTGCACATAGCTTATCTTCATACACAATTACTAGTTCAACCACATTACAAAATTCACTTAACAAATTCTGCACAAATATGCTCTCTGTTGTTAGACAGTGCATAATATTTAGCTTCACAACTGCTTAGAGCCACGACTGTTTGTTTTTTGAACTCCAACAGATGATATTGCTATTTAATGTTACAATGAATCCAGATACACATTTCTTATCATTTACATCTGATTGAAAATCAGAGTAAACAAAGGTCCTAATACACGTGCCTGTAACATCTGATTTTACAAATTTTAAACTTACTTTCTCAGTGATTTGGACATACCTTAAGACATTTTTCAAATGTTTCCAATGTGTAACATTAAAACAATTTTGGAATTTACCAAAGTATGGTGCTGGAAAATACAGGTCTGGTCTTGACCTTAACATTAGATACATCAAACTGCATATGAGTTCTTTATAAGGTTTGTCACAATTTTGTTTATGCTTTATAATATTTAATTTAGGTTCCACTGGAATTTTGCTTGGTTTACATTTATGCAATATTCTTTTAATCAAAACTTCCTGACTAACAATGATATCACTACTATCATATTTTCCAATTTCCACGCCTGAGAACTGAAATTCACCCTCAGAATCTCATTCTTGCAAATCAAATTGAGACATTACATGCACTTAAATTTTCTCCAAATTATCGATGGAATTGGAAACAAAGGACATTTCAACCCAGACAAGAATATATGTTGAACCCTTATAGTACAAGCAAGAATATAATTTTGATCTAACAAAAAATTTTATTCATCACTATATTAATATAGTCATTCCAACATTTCAGATTTTGGCCTTAGTTCATACAGAGCCTTTATAAGCATACATATTTTACCTTCACTACATAACAAACCTTTTGGTGGCTTCATGTACACTGACACTGGAAGAAGGCTCTTCAAGAATGCAGACTTGACATCAAGTTGTTGCATGTGTAGATCTCTTTCCGCCGCTACTACTGAGAGTAAAACACTCAAAGTTGCCATTTGAGCCACTGGAGCAAAAACTTCAGAAGTGCCAAGTACTACAGATTTTCCATAGTTTGTACGATTTATGTGGCCTCACTACAGAATTACGGATGTAAACTAAAATAATACAGATTTTTACGTTTTTAGTTTTAAATATATACATTTTTTCCTGCATATATGTTTTATAAGGTATAATTGCGGTGAGTGTTGAAATTAGATTCTTGGCAGTGCGCAAAATAGGAAATATTAGCGTAATTTCTTGTATTTGCATGAAATAAATTGATGATTAGCAAAACTGGTAAAGAAACATAGTAAAACTGTGTGTGGTAGTGAAAACATCGCTGGTTTAAAAAATTGATTTTGGTAGTTGCTGAGAAATCGGTTTTTTACAAGTGATATTCGAGAGTATCAAACAAGACGTCTATAGTCGAAATGTTAAAATGATGTGTGTTTATGTTATGTGAAGCCGTCTGTTTCTTAACGAATTGATGTAAAATTGAATATTGTAAATTCTGAATTCTGATAAGGCTCTGAAAGTCTCAACGAAAGATGTTTTAAATGTTACTTTTAGTAAAACATGTAATGTACCAGATGTGTTTCTTAGCTAATGACAAGCAGAATATATTTTCTATAAGCACAAATGGCCATAACATTGTATTTAAGAAAATTCAATGAATGTCATACAATCCTGTGTAAGTAGCAAGTTTTCATTACCGGTGGCAAAAAACAGCAAAATAGGCATGGACGAAAATTACCTGTCTTCATATCAGGCTTTTATGTTGGCAAACTCGATTGAACTCATTCAAGGTAGGTAGGCATATTTAAAGGGATTTGAAACTTTTTTCTTTTGGCACGTGTTTATTACCATCAAATTGTTTAAAGTGTATCTCAGTAGAGCGTTAGCATATCAACTAACAAGGGAACATGAACATCGTCGACTTGAACTCATATTTTAAGGAAAAAATAGCGCACTTGCATTGTATCATGCCCACAAATTGATCCTGCATAAGTTTGCGCACCCCGGTTGTACGTCACTTGCTCTGCCCCACTGTAGCCACTTGATGTCTTAGCATGAAGTACTGTACAACAGCGTGACAACCAGGAGCCCTCCAAAATAAGTGATGCAGAGGTGAGGTATGCCCAACGTGTTTTGAATTCTCATTCGAGAATGTGCGTTATTTTATGTGAAAATAAATGTAAATGATGTAAATACGTTATATGTCAACCACACACATATATACATTCAATATAATTTATCTTTAACGACATATTGAAATTCTGCAGCAGCTATATTTGCCTCAAAATCCAAACATACAAACGTAAACGACTGAACAATTAGTATGGAATGTAGGTAATGATTTTCGAGTGTACAATTTAACCATGCCAATCATATTGAAGAATAGTGTAACTTATACAAGTTTACTTCTCTTTAACAGTGTTAGCCTTAAAATCCAAGGAAAATAACTTGTAACAGCGATATTAAAAAGTAAATAATTCTACGCGACTTCTTGAATGACACATTCATTCGTTTCCACTGCATTTGCGAATCACATAATAAAAATGATCAAAGCAAAAAGATCTCTGGCACCAGCTACATGTTAAAAACCACGCACGTTGACACAATGAACGAAACATATTACCGATGTCAAAACACTATTTCACGGGATGTTCAAAGTGCTCTGGCCGGTGATCGATGTAGCCCCTTCGATACCACGCGTCTCTAAGACCTGCCAAAACACTGGTGCACATAGCTGCCTGTAAAGAAGCAACTGCATTTGAATGATGTTGTTACGCTGGCCGAAGTTCACATCAACACCCAGAAGTCATGCGGAGTTGGTAAACCTGCTGACAAAACCCTTGAATACGCAGAAGCCAAATACATCCAGCAGGTGATAGTATCTTGTTCCGCCTGATGTTATAGTCATTACGAAAACTGGAGTGTCTTCTGTTCCGTGCTCTTAATGCGTTGGCAAGCTTTTGTGGCCCGAAAACGAGTTAACGATTAAAACTACTCTGCTGTCATATTGCAGGTTTTTAGCAAACACCTCCTCTTGCCATATCTGTAAGTGTTCCTTGTTGACTTTTCCAGAAGTCTGTCACAACTGCCACAATATTGTCCGCATAAAACAAATTTTGCTTAAATTGTGGGCCAAACGTCCCGGTCGGCTCTTTTAAAACTACAAACTGAGGTGACAACAAAAGCCCACCTGCAGATACCGTTGTCATTATTGTGTAACTGGGTGTCGTGTCACTGACGGACTGCACGACTGTGTCGACGTCATTCGTTCCTTTATTGGCAAAGGATCTACTGGATGCGATTTCTCGATTAAATCTGCTCTGATCCATATTGTACACATTCTATCTACCAACCATTTCCATAATAGCTCTAGTGTCAGCGACGAATTCTTCAGATGCAATAAGTATTGCTATTTCGTTACGTAGGTTTTTTTGTAGTAACATAGGTTATCTTCAGCGACACAATACAATGCCTTTTCTTGAAAGCATACACCTGCCTGGCCGATGCTTAAAAAATTTCAAGGCCCACCTCTATTGTGGCTTGCATGCCCCACTGCTGTATTTTAACGTCGTGGTGGATCATCATCTTGCTCTCGTATGCATCGTTAAATTTATCCAGACAGATTGTGTTGGCCTTCAAAAGCTTCTGTCACGTATACCCTGGTTTTACTCCAAGCATACAAATCCTTTTTTTTTTTATGTAATAATTTAAAGTTATTCTTGACAACTGTGCTGAAAGACAGATTTCTTTCTTTGCGCTTTTCCAAAAGGCAATAGCTCTTTTCTTATACTCTTCTGTTACGGACAGCAGCAAAGTGGTATCGGACGATTTTCCATCTTCAAAGTAGGTGTTATCATCACTGAATTCCTCATCTTTACATCCCTGCCCCTTTGGACCAATGGAACTTTTTGACTAATGTAATGGTGGTGAAAGGGCAGCCTCATTATCATCATCATCTCGCAAAGAAGCATCGAACGTCAGCCCACTATTTTCTTCTATGTCTAGCATGTCTTCATTTGTGCAATTGTCTGCTATACCTGCAACAAAAATCAACAAGAGCACAAAGAAAGCCCCATGCGCTTTTGTTTGTGTAGTATAAAAGTTAGTTGAATAGTCGCAAATAATGATACTTACTAGCCACGACTTTCAGGAGCTCCCGTTCTTTGGCATTTAATCGTTGTGATCTGGCAGTCATTCCGTACCGCTTCTGGAACTGCTGCACTATCGCTTTTGGGTTCACCGCCATTGTGAACACAAACCTCTTATTTACTCTCCTGTACATTACTTCATGCTCGGACATCGAGCAGCTGCAGTGGGGCGGAGCGAGTGATGTACAACCGGTGCATGCAAACATTTAATAGCTGTAAATTCAGAGGGTCACAACTGCGTAACATCTGATTTATGGCCCAACGTTTCACACGGGATTGATTGCTGGGCCTGATACAATGCAAGTGCACTATTTTTCTCCTTAACATACGAGTTCAAGTCGACGATGTTCCCTAGTAAGTTCAGCTGAAGCAGTATTAATCATTTTTTCTGTAACTCTGTGAGAGGTTTTGACTAACTTTTTTATTGCTACAAATCAACAGTATTCTTAAAATAATAAAAAAGCAAACAATTACAGATGCCATTATTTGGTGCCATCATACAAATATTTTACTGGCTGTAGCTGAATAGCAAAAGCAAATAGAGTTGAACGTCCTTTAAATTTAAATTTTTTGTTTTTGAACCTTTTGGAACACAGGTACGATCATTTATAAGGCATAATTTTTAACTGGAAAAATTAGTTATTCAACCCTACATATACAGTGGTTATAAATTAGAATTTAAATGAAACTAATTTACTGCAAATAATTTTTGTATTTCTGAAGTTAGTTGCTGCAGTAGTGTGTAAAATATGTTAAATCTAGAAGTTGTACTGCGCATTATATGCTGCACTGTAGCCAGTATTAATTTTGTTGCCTCAAATTTTCAAAATGAAATCTGTTATCTATAGTAGACTGCTAGTTCTTGCAGATGTGATGTTTTTAATAACCAATTCATAAAATAAATTAACTGAGTTAAAAAAAAGTAATAGTGATTATGGAAAAATATGGTTGTAAAGTAATCGGGTTGTTTTATGGCTATACATTAATTTTAATATATCAGTAAACATTGTTCTTGTTTTTCTACTCCACTAGTTTGTTTTTAAGTTGCATTATCCAAAATTATTACTCTGGACAATTAAAAATTAACTACATAACCTAGGAATCTTGATCTCCAATTTCATTTATCGCTGTTACTGTACCTTTACTGCCTATATTTTGCTTTGCAAAAGAAGTTAGGACTTGCTTATGTGATAAAGGTGTGTTCCTCTTACAAGACCTGTTACTTCTGCTAAGCAGTGAAATAATATTATCAGTAGCTTTCTGATGCAGTATTACAAAAGTCATTATAGCATTAACATGAATGTTGAGAAATGTTATAAAAAACTTCAACCCTGACATAGTATGGTTAAAATTTAAATGCTTACAAGTTATTGGATTTTAGCAGTAGAAAATACTGGACAAAACTTTAAAGTTTTAAAATATGCAAGTCAATGTTAAAATCTCCCCCCTCCCTCCCTACCTTTTTTTTTTAAACTCTCCTTTGTCATAACAGGTTTTGCTTATTTTAAATTAAAATGTATATATAATGACTAAGTTTTCATAACTTCTGGAAATACTTCAAAATTAAAGAAATAATTGGGTTAATTATTTAAATGTTAAAATTTTTATCAAACTGGTGTACTATAAACATTTATCATAATATTGATTAAATATTTAAGGTGATTTGGTTTTACAGTTACACACGCACACTTAACCACCTTCTTTCTCCTCTCCAAGCAACGTTTACGTGACTTCATTATGGACTTTATACATAAGGAAACAATTTTAATATAAAATTAATGATTTATAGATTTTCAATCATCAGTAGATTAAAGGGCAAAGTAGAGATGTAAGTTGCCTGCATAGTATTTCGTACAGGTGTATATTATGTCCTGTTTGTTTCTAGGGTGCTAAATCCATAACAACATTTGAGATCTTACCAGAACCCCCTCAGCGGAGAAGTAAAGATAACCCCTGGCCACAGTACCCAAGAGTGTTCAAGGTCGATTATGGACATGAAGAAGTGAAAGTCAAGTTCGGAAGAGACCCTCGTCAATTCAGCGTTCTTAGTAAGGTGCGTAACCATTGAGAAATGTTGTGGGGCATGTATTTAACTCAACAATTTTTTCTCAGTTTCTCTTTGTACATCAAATTTATTTAAAACCATAAACCAATGCTCTGTACATACGTATTGAATACTTTGTAATTGCTGTCATTATGTTTTTCTTGCAAGTGATTTATTGTGTTGGCATTTATTTTATTGGCCCATTAATAATACTTTTATCAAAACATGAACTGTCAATTTTTTAGTAGCGTCACGTTCCTATGAAATCAAACTAGTCAGGCTTGAGTTTCATATTCATGCTGTGGATTGCTAATACAATACTATAATTACCTTTTTTCTCAGTGTTATTATAAATTCGTAACATTCAATTTCAAGGATGGAAAAGCCAAACAAGCAGCAGGTAGGTAAACAAACTAAAACCTCTATTAGTGCATTGTTAAAGAAAAACGAAGAACATTGAAGGTATACATATTATTCAAGTGTTATTTTTGTATGTTATTCTATGAAGTTATGGCATACCAAACATCAAAACAACTGAAGAGTAGCCAACCATATTAACATCAGCTGTAAGGTCTGCCCTAACGATGAGGAAGCAGTGCTAAGAGCACCTAAAAAAACCACAAACTACTACTGGTGGGTGTGGGGGACGGCATGTAAAACATGGTGCTAATATTAGTACATGTAAAATACTTATTTTCATCCTGTATGTATTTGCTGTTATGACGGTGTTACATGACTAGACCTAACCTTTTAATCTGAAAATGAATATTAAGCGCTCGGCCTTCCAAGTGGTATTTTGCGTCTCCGGGTGCTAAAAACACAAAACTGTTAAGACCGACCCACACACTTGTGTCAGGCGCCTCATTGCCTCTATGTGCAAGACACTCGACTGGAATGTTGTCTTTCCATTGGAAACTTGCCGCTGTGAGTCTTTCAGCAGTGATTATCATTTTATGATGTAATAATATATAAATAGATGTGTAGTGCACTTCCCTAACTAAATCATACATACTTTACTGCGGATTTCTTACCTAGACATGACTGTGAAGATGTCAATTTTAGATATTTTTATTTTCAATAAATAAACACTCTACAATGTTTAGAAAATAAAAATTTGTCTTCTAACATAGAATATTTCTGAAATGCTGTTTGTAAGCAGTCATTGCTTAAAAATATTGCACAGTTTTTGTATAAAACTTTTTTCTTTAAGTTCTGCACACTGTTTGGTGGCCAAGGTAGGCAGCACCTTCAATATGTGCAAAATTTCTTGTAAACTGACTGATTTTTCAAATTATTTCATTTATTGTTTAAGCCCATTGTATGACTTTTTTTATATATTAAAACCTATGTTACTGATAACATGTACAGTATAATTAATACAAAGTTTATTCCTATATGTCAATACATATATATATTTATATACTTTTTATGCAAGTATTATTTTGTTTATGACATGTCTGCTTTTCTACTTACTAATAATTTTTCTTTAATTTCTCACTTAGTTGCATTATGCCTTACGGAGAGAGGGATTGATCTCACATTTTGTATAAAGCATGTGCCGATTAAGGATTACTCTAAGTTTGTACGTAAAGCAACAACTTTTGAAGTTTCCCTCTATGTACTAGGACATTTTCAGCGTGTCCAAGGTGTAGCAGTGCGAAGCACGAAGTATGATTCAGGCAGATGCATCACGTGCCTCATCGTGTCTGCGTAAGGCACTGAACTAGCCATCTTTACTTCAGCAACTCGCTTTTACGAGAAACTTAAAAATCATTTAATAACATATTTGTAACATTTTCTTGTGTTTCATTTACGTTGGAATCTGTTTTAAATAACGAACAAACCAGTTGGTCGTAAACTCATCTTTGAACCAAGCACCAAAATGGTAACGCAGAATATCTGCTTGCATGTGGACAGTTTGAACTAGGCTTAAGTGTGAGATCTGATGGAAAACTTAAAAAATATTATTTTTTGAAGCTCCTGCCTACTCTGTTTGCTATCACCATAAATGGCATTGTGTCCATCGTTCGACCACCTGTGGAATGTGCGCTGTATGTCAATGACTTTACTATTTTCTGCGCATGGCAGAACGTCAGGTCCAGCTTGCCGTTCACTGCCTTAGCGACTGGGCAGACAGCTGTGGATTTCACTTTTCCACCGCCAAGACACAGGTGGTCCATTTCTGTAGATGACGTGGCATCTTTCGTTCTCCCAAGGTGCTTTCATACGGCTCTGTTTTGCCTGTTTCTATTGCTGTCAAGTTTCTGGGTCTTTTGTTGAATTGTAAACTCACTATGAGGAGTAAGTCTCGCTGTGTAAGGAACTTTAATCTTTTGAAAACTTTGAGTGGTCGTGACTGGGGTGCTGACATAGTCACTCTTCTTTGGCTGTATCGTTTCCTGGTCTGTAGCAAACTAGACTATGGCAGTGTTGTTTATTCTTCTGCTAGGCCGTCTGTGCTAAAATCGTTAGCGAGTGTTCACCATGCTGGTATTCGCATTGTGACTGGGGCATTTTGCACAAGCACAGTTGTCAGTCTTTGTGCTGTGGTTGGGGAACCTCTCCTACATTACAGGCGTGACCAACTGCTGCTTTCTTATGGGGTGCGGGTGTGTTCGGACTCTTCGCATCTTCACCACACTGCTTTTCTCCGTCTGTCCCATGAACGTTTGTACTCCGCTAGGCCATGTTCTCCTCAGCTGGCATCTGTCCACTTTGCACGTGCCCTGAAATGGTATGATTTACCTCTCTGTGTGTTGCCTTTGCCTTGCATTGGACAGCCATGTCTGATGACATAGGTTGATGTGCGCCTCGACCTATCAGAATTTCCTAAGATGACCACTCCTCCATTTGTTTACAAGTGCCTTTATGTTGATCTTGTGTCTTTTGTCTTTGGTGGTTTTATTTTTTTTTTTACGGATGATTCCAAATCGGATATCTCAACTAGGTGCGCCTTTGCAAATGGTGCTTCTCAGTACCTTTTTGGACTTCATCCTTGCAGTATTTTAACTGCAGAACTTTCTGCAGTTTTCAAGGCTCCTGTGTTTTATCATTAGGGGGTTTCACTGTAAATACCTTGTGTGCTCCTATTCAATGAGTTCCTTGACAGCCATTCGATCTGGCTCCACAGAGCATCCGCTCTGTCCATGATATGGGAGAAGCTGGCGGAGGCTGTGCGGATTGGTGTTCACGTCGTCTTCCTGTGCATTCCAGGGCTTGTGGTCATCCCTGGCAATGCATCAGATATAGCGGCTAAGGAGGCATGCATCTTTGACCTTACAATCTTCATGTCCCTTTGTGCGATTTGCTGCATGCAGTCCATGGCCTTGTCTAGCATGTTTGGCAGCGGGACTGGACTTTTCTCCCGCTGTCAAAATACCTGCTTTGTGGTGAACCCTTTCCTGAGTGTGATGCCTGTGGCACTCCGTTAACTGTGCGAAACATTTTGTTGGAGTGTCGCAGGTATGGCCAGGCTCGTCGTACTTTTAATCTTCCCGACTACCTACGGCGAATGCTGTGCGATGGGGTTGCGTCTGTGAGTGGCGTATGGCCTTTTTTTCTACGTGCGATGGGTCTTTTTAATGTGTTGAGTTTTGTTATTTGGTTCTTGTGGTGTTGCTCCTCTGGAGTATTTTAGCCTGTTTTGTATGTTTTTGTGACTGTCCTTTTGCCTCCTGTGGAGGTTTTTACCTGGCTTTTGTTTTTGCCTCCTGTGGAGGTTTCCAATTTGTTTTCTTCTTCATATCCTTGTGGGTGCTAAATGACCTTGCTTTCGAGTGCCCCATGATCCCACTACCAAAATACTCCCGACCCTGGAGTTGCTGCAATATTTATAGGGTCGTAGGCCATCACCCAGAAATTTCTCTAAATGCTGCGTTGTGCTGAGGGTCCTAGTTCGCAGAATATTCTTGCACATTTTCCCTAATCGTTTGCTTCTCCAGCAGTTGGGGGAAGAGGGGTTATGATGTCAGCCAGGTCAGCGGTCAGTCGTTCCCCTTGCTGCCAGGCGAAACAGCAGGGCAGACCACCTGGGTTGTGTGGGGTGTCAGCCCTCACACAGCGCCAACCTGCGGGTAGTGGGATTTCATGCACAAGATGAGAGGTAGCGCGCATAACAGTATTTTCTGTACTTGGTCTTGTCATATTTTTTGTTTGTGTGTGGGGCCGTAACATTACTATAATGTGTTCATTTTATTTTTCAACTGTGGCTATATTTTCTTGTCACAGTGGTGTTAAAACTTTATTTTTTTGCCACTGTGGTGATAATTTTTTGCTTCAGAATGTTACAGTTTTCATGATGTTGAAAATTGACACTTTTCCATGAGCCGTTCAACTATGCATGGATGTTGTGTAGTCTAATAGAAAAGTACGTTGCCCAAATGCCAAAAGTTTTACCCAACTTCTTGTTTCCAAGATGTCAGGAAATAATGTGATAGTTTATGTTTTCTCCAGTGGTGGGCAGCTTTGCACTTGTTTCCTTTACAGTTGTATTTTTGTTATTTTAATTATTAGTCTTTAATGATTTATTGTGGCAGAGTAATTTTGAGTGGAAATCTCTTTCAGGTACTGTTAATTCAAGCAGAAATGACATTCATAATTTAGGCTTTTTTTTGGTTATAATGGTTTGTATTTATGAGCCATCTCAGTGTGTATGCTACTTGAAATAGCAGCTTTACGAGCTGTAGCCAGAGTGAGGCCGGCTGACTCACCAGCCAACTGCAATAAATGCATCTTAGACGTTGGTTTTGTTGGCATTGAATAATGACGACGGAGAAGAAAAAGCATAGAATACTTCGGAATAAAGATCAAAAAAACTTGAAATACATACTTTTTAAATAAAAAGAGACAAAACTTGAAATACAGTATGAAACAAGATAAAAACAGTTGTTACAATTATTTGCCTCTACAACGAAAGTAAACTTGAATTGGTTGAAAAATTTTATCGACAATGTATTTGCAAAATGTTTGTTTATAACCCCTGTTGTATCATTTGTGCTTTCTGTTAAGTTTTAAGTGCTGTTTTTTCCAGGATATGTGTAGTGATGTATTCAATCTAAAATATATGGCAGTAGTAGTCTAAATATATTATCATTTTTTGTTCTTTTTGGCTTTTGCCTTCCTTTCGAATGGCATTGCAATCCGACACTTCATTGAGGGTCAACTATTTTATTGATAAGTGTATAAGAAGGGCAAATAGGTTATTAAAATATGTTGATAACTACTTATTATATGTTAAGGAAATGTATGTTTGTGTATTTTTATTTGTAGCAAAATCTTTACATATGATCACTACAGGCTTTGGCTGGGGCGTCATGTTGTGACACTTAAGTCGAGGAGTCTTTTCACAGAATCTCAGTGAGTTACAAGGCTTTATATACTGACGTTTAAAGATCTCGCCTATTGAAATTTTTGTAGTATCATCAGTTGCATATCACAAACCAGGAAGAGATTCATTTTCTCTCTATAGTAGCTCATGACATCTCACACAGTGACCTGTTTCCGTTATGCTATTTGTGTGACCTTGATCCCATGGCCATTAGTTAACACTAAGGTAGCACTTAATGCATAACTGTAACCACCTGTATAATATTCCATATGTCTTTACTACCCAACAAAGGTTAAATACAAATGCCCTTTTCAATAAGAAGGGAAGAGGACCTATGTTGCCAGCTTCAGTGAGGGCCCTGTCTGTGTGTGTTTCCCACTATAGTAAATAAAAGCAAGGGAAACCTCATTAATGTAAACATTTGTAAACCCTAAATTTGCACTTTTACACAACCCAAAAAATTATATAATCATGAACGTAGAGTTTCATGTCATCGTTCACTTACATGACATTGTCATCTTGCTCATCTGGCCTTCACTTTTTCAAAAAATTTTGTCTCCAGCATCCTTGCTAAGAAGCAATGGAAGCTAGGAAAGTTCTGGACTGGCTTAAAATAGTTGACTGGCATAAACATTATTCTTCATGTCTGTTAGCTTAAAAACTTTTTTTTTTCATCTTGTTTATCCTGCATTTAATTATTTGTTGTCTTTAATAAAAAAAAACATTTCTGGAAATTGTTACCAAAGTTCTTAAAGTGAAGTTCACTTTAATTCAAATATAATTAACTTTTGGATAATGTTAATGTGCTAGAAGGTGCAAAACCCCTACAAGACAGGTTACAAGTTACAAGATATATAGTTAAGATAGAAGTAGGATCATGCTGAATTGCAGTTTAATTTTTAAAGTAAATTTCGCACAGATTGTATTAGCTGCTGAATTTGAGTTATCTAGTACTTTGTAGTACATCAAGGGCTTAAAAAATATCAGCCTTCTATGTTCACAACAAACTTCATTGGTGAAGGGAACAGCTTAAGGACGATGTCCACAAAATAATTTACTTTATATTTGTACCACATATATTGTGTTCAAATTGTTTACATTATCTGAGACTTTTTTTTTTTTTTTTTGGCAAATGGGTTTAGATTTTATGATTTTTGCAAAATGATATGGCAAGCCAAAATTTTGCTATTTTTGTAAAGTACAAAGAAAATAAATTTAACTACTTGCAAAAAAATTTACAAAAGAAAATTAAAGGTCTTGCCTTAATTCATTTTAAGCTATACTTAACCAAAGTTTTTTTTTTATAAAAAATCAGCAGCATCTATAAATTATAAATATGTAAAAAAAAATTCCATATTTTCAGCAATTTTTTAAATTTCAAAAACATTTCCTTGTGCAATCTCAAAAACGTCTTGAAGTAGTTCTTGGCAACTTCTTTTAGTGTGAATGATCTCATTTCTGTACTTAAGTTATTTTTCATTATTTGTACATTTTCTAAAATTGTAGAATTTTGATTTTGACGTGTATTTATGCAAAAACTATGCTCTCCATTTTTTTTTGCGAGGAAACCGTAATCATTGTAATGTTTATAAGTTGAACAGTACGTGGTACGAAAATAAAATAACCAATTTTTTAGTGTCCAACACCCTTATCAGAATTTTCTATCATTATTGTATGAATTTTTAGAAACACCAGGTAGTCAGTCTTCGTTATCTATTAAAGTATTCCAAGTTGTTTTGAAGAACATGAAAAAGTTTAAGATAGCCGGCTTGTGTTACAGTGCTCCATCACAATATGCTGTCAGTTTATTATTTTTTATATCTTCTGTTACATCATTTACCTATACTTGTTTTGCCTTGGGGATAGTTTTCTTTCTCAGGACATTGGCTTCGCCAGTAACCTAAGTGAAAATAAAATGTAAATTTGTTCTCTGAGTAGAATAAATAAAACATATTTGATAGTTTTATATTTTTAAAATTTTTGTACAAAGCACAAGAAAAAAATTATTTCTCCTTGGTCTATGTTGGTCTGCTATAAGTATTTTTGAATGTACAGTAGAACCAGTGATTATTCAAAACCAAGAGTAATCGCAAATGGATTTCAAATTATAAATTTGTATTTAAGAATGGCAAAAGGCAAAATGATTTTCACGGGTTATGTCGTTAACAGCATGCAAATGCTGGCTGATTAATGGTGTATGATCTAGTGTATATGTTTCACAACATTACAGGCAGCATAGCTGTGTTGATAGTCTGTAATAAATGAATTGTTTACATGGTGCATTATTGGCAGCATTTTGGTTAGCTGATACGATGATTTGTAGTTTGGGAAGAGGCAGGTGTGTTGACAAGCTACGGTATACACATTGATAAAACAAGAAGACACGTTGATGAGTGGCCTGAGATGTGCCTATGCAGTTTTTTTTGGTCCGAGAACAAATATACTACAATCATCGAGTTCCTCACATCAGGTAGCTGTAACAGGATGCTAGTAACAGAAAATGAGCAAACATCTTCCTACTTTTCCCACACCACTGAATATGATATATTATGCATTTCACTTTTTTTTTACATAAAAATTTTTAGGTATTGTTTGATATTGATAAGAAAAGATGCTAACCTATAATACAAGGTGGTCCTGAACTGAAGGTGCATACACTGCGAGATGATTCCCTATTCAAAATGGGATCGAAAACATAATACGAACAATGTCGTGCAGTAACTTGTAAGGGATGTAGCCACCCTTGAAAATCAATATTTCAAATTGTTCTACCCAAAAATAATTAAACTTACATGAGATGAAAGAGCCATTCTGTCAATAATGTTGTCTAACCAAGATCAAAATAGAAACTTTTGGTCGAATATTTTTATATGAATGAGTACAATGCGACAGTGAAATATCTTCCCATGTTGAAACATTCATGAGTATTGAAAGGTTGTACTCTAGAAATACATAGCCGCAAGGGGATGGCCAAAAGTTAAGTGGTACTAAAGGAGGATGATAGACATGGGAGGGGATATTTTAGAACTATTGTCACCATGCATACTAAAATTATATAGTTTTCACTTCTTATTCAACACAATTTATCTCTGCTCCTTAGTTACAAGCTTTTTGTTTGGATTGGACGTGGTTCCTGCTCTCTGGTAACACAGTAATACTTATTTTACAAAACATCAGCATAAAACTTCCGTACATATATGTGTTGTAAATTTTGTTGAAAAAAAAAAAGGAATTCCACGCAAATAGGCTGATAAAGCTCAATTTCACCATATATAATCTTAAATGTGCAATTATTTGGTCCAGGCCAAAAAATTGCATCTCTACTATTTATATTGTTCTTTATTTAATGTGTTTTGTGTAGTATGTGCCACATTTGTAATTTTGTATAATTATGAATTTGATGCTGAAAAAAAATCTTTCACTCTTTTACCAGGCTCAAATTACCAATATTTTGGTCAAAAACCTTTACGATGCCTCTTATTTGGGATTTAGCCTTCAACCATCAATTGCAACTATTGAAAGCATCATTAAACAAAGTATCTTATAACTTTCATTCAGTAATTTCCGTACCAAGTTATGTTAAATTTAATGAACATAAATTACTTTATGTAGTGTAATTGTGCTTAGAAAAGACTTTAAATAAGCCAAGTAGAGAGATAAATTAGTTTCAAAATACAGAAACTCATTCAGATAACAAATGTAAAATAATTATTAAATGCATCTAATCCATATTGGGGTTTGTAAAGAAAGGTGAATAACTTTACTGACAGTTTACAAGAGCATGGACTAAATTATTAGACCACAACTTCAAATTAAGTTTTTCCCACTGTCAGTGACTCCATAGTCCACACTCAGCTTTGTAAAATCCATTAACTTCCACTTACTTTAAAAAGAAAAGGTAGCAATACTTCTGTCAAATGTACCAAGAAGGTTGATAGCACTTTGAAACTCTTGCACAAAGCCAGAGGATATAATCCTGTTCAGTAAGGTTTTTTTGTGTTTAGTTGCGAAGTTAAGAACTTCCTTTGCCACTGTGCTGAAGTTGGGTCAAGACTCCTAAAATTGAGTCGAGTTGAACTAAGATCGACTCATCATTTGAGTTAAGATTTTCTCCACCAGACTTTGAGATAGTGTACAAGCAAGTCGAATCTCCATGCTTCTAGGCTATGAACACGTATTCGCAAGTAACAATCAACTTCCATGTCTTGTAAATCAATAATTTTACATTGCTAAACCGTTAATGTTGCTATGGAACAAAAACAATAACTTTGCTACATGCTTTTGCACTCTGTTTACGTTTGTGATGATTGGATATGTATGGCTGCGCTAAAACCTGAGGATGCGCAGTTATTCTTGCCATTCTGGCAATGAAATTGTGAAGCACTCGTGTAGAATTGTCTTATGTTTTCTTAATGCTTTGTTTATATCTGCAATTGATCATGTTAACTTATCAATGATCAGTGTTACTGATTTTCTACAAAAACTGTTTCAGAAATACAGCATTTATTTAATTGTATTAGCTTCCATTAAAAAATATTTTTGCATCATGAGAACAATTTTGTCATCTTTAAATAAAATACTATTTAAGGGAAATTATAGTTAAATTAAAACCCTGTTCAAATATACAAACTTTTTACTTCAAGTAGTTGAAGTACCAATATTGTATGTACTCAAAATAAACACCCCCTTAAAAAAAATGTGGGGTAATTTTCTACTTTAGGGGCTTTCCTGAAAATAAGAAAAAAAACTCCAGAAAGTGGTATATTTCGACTCTACTAATAACGTAGAACACGAATATATTGGGGGCATAGCTTTAAAATAAGTGCAACATATTTTTAAAAATTGAACAAGTTTGTGAGGTGACTGTTTCTGACAGTTTGTTTACGTTTTGAACGAAACGTTTTATGTCAACAGAAGTTGTTTTAATGAATTCAGCATAGCTTACCTAGTTGATATTGAAGCGGCCGTACTGTTAAAATAAGTACAACATATTAAAA
>NQII01004955.1:67812-90978 GCA_002778355.1 Clitarchus hookeri | reverse complement strand
TACAATCCTAGGTTAGTTTAAAAACGTAAAATAGTGATTCACCCATCGTGGAGTTAGGTTCTGTTAGGTTAGGTGGGTACATGTTAGGAAATTCGTCGTACGTTAATGCCCCTAGTATATTCGTGTTCTACGTTATTAGTAGAGTCGAAATATACCACTTTCTGGAGTTTTTTTTCGTATTTTCAGAAAAGCCCCTAAACTAGAAAATTACCAAATGTGGACCTTTTAAATGGGTGGGCATTTTATTTGTGACTTAGGTAGTTTGGCCTCCCAGTGAAGCGCTTCCTCTTGCCGGCTGTGTGACGCACTGTGAACAAAAATACGGCTGGAAACTGTCTCAGTACAATACAAATGCATTATTTAAACATGAAAGGTCTCTTTATCTTATGGTACATAACATCTTTAGTATAAATATACATAAATAAGGTAAGCTTGTCATTATTGTTCTCATATAATTACTGTTTTATAAACTGTGTATGAAAAAAATAACTTTCAACAAAAACTTTAAATGTGGACTGGACTGCTTGTCTTCTCACCCAATGGCATGCTGACAGACCAGCCTGAAAGCTACCCGCACTCCCACTTCACCCTTGTAATAGTTCTTTTTTCTATCAGCATCAGGTGGCTGCCATTACCGTTCTTACCATAGTCATTCTCTCATCTGCGGGATTATATAAGTGTACATACATACGGTAGCCATTTACATTTGTGGTGTGAACTCAATTTTAACTCAAATATTTTTTAACTGAACTCTTACTTGAGTTTCATAAAACTTGACTTCACTCGAAGCTGTAAAAATCAAACACTCCCATCCACAAGTTTTTTACATTGAAAATAATTTAAAGATAAGTTCCCAATGTATTTAAACCAAAATTAGTGCTTTACAATTAAAGTAACACTGAATTTACAAAGGAATAACATAAAAAATCAAGTGAGGAATAAATAGCAAGTGCTTAAAATGTATGATACTTCCTTAAAATGAAAATTAGCTATAACCATGCACCCATGATCCAACTGTATAGCATTAACATTTAACATAATTATTTTGCAATTTTTTAAAATTATAACAGAATCTAAAAAAATTTTTATTTATGTTCCAAATCTTTCCTGTGGCTGACAGTTACAACTATGAATGAACCAGACTTACATTTAGATATTCAATGAATATATAAAATATGTGTGTTTTGGGCAGAGCAGTTGAGCGTGTGCAGGCAGTTGAAAAGACGTTGCAAATACTTTGTTGCAAGAATGTTTTTCAGTAGTTTTGGGGAATCGAGATTATAGTCACCATCAATATTCTAGGAGATCTCGTGGTGATATTTTTTGATATGGCAAGATTTTACATTGGAAATAAAATGGTCATATTTATGTTATGAAGTCTTGCTCATAGATCACTTGACATATCGTCAGCAGTGTTGTCAGTTATAGATTTATATAAAAGGTTGAAGAGTTAAAAGGTTTTCAGTGTATTTATGCATGCAGATTGGTTTAAGCTGGTAAACCATTCTTTGTTTAAAAATATGTCTAGTTCTGCCATACTGTATAGTTGCCGCGGGCTAGTTACGATATATTAATGCAGCCGCACAGGTGGCGCCATGTTGTTAACGTTCGGCACTTGTTACACTCATCATTTATAATAATGCCACGGTTTGCTCAGAGGTAGAAACACGAGACTCAGTGAATGGACACCGTGTAATTATGAAATAAAGTTCAAGTTCCAAGTTAGTTTGTTCTATACTTTATTTATCATTTGAATGACACAGTATGCAGAGTACGAACCTTTACCATTAAATATACTATTGCAGATAACAGTGCCACAGTCGTTTACTTAATGATGTTCTTAAAAAACTGACCCGAAGAAACTTAAAATGCGGCTACCTCCCACACCGGCTGAGAAATGATATATTAAAGTCTAGTTGCCGATGTGGGGGTTCTAGTCCTGCCCGAACGCAGCCTAGGCTAGCATTGCATGAAACTTCTTGACTGCGCTGACCTGCCCTCACGGGCGACGTGAAGTAACTCTCCCTGACGACTGACTTGAATAAGACTGCCCTTAGGGCGACAGACAGATGCCCTTTTTGTGCTGCCTATCACCCCCCTCTCCTGAGATAAGCGCCTGGCATCTGCCAGCAGCGTCATCTAAAACTGCACGTGTCCTGCTCTCAACACGTTATCAATACTGCGTTGTCAACAGAAACGAACCTCTCGTACAACAAAAACATGTTGACGTTGCCTGAAAATGCGCTGGAGGAACTAAAACTGTTGACGCATTCAACATCCAGATAAACTAACCTCTCGTTTCGTATAAAATTTGTTGACGCATTAAAACTGCGCCGAAGGAACTAAAACTTGCCGACGTTGCCTGATCCACAGAAACGAACTAATCTAATTAATGCTGACGCTTCCCCAAAAAACCAAAGTTCGAAACGAAACTGTAACCGTCCTCCTGATAAAACGTAAACAGCAGACGTCCGCCCCATAACCTACAAAAGCACACGTCTGCCGGATAAACTAACACGGGAAACGAGCCACCACGGCTTTAAACTTGAACCTGATAAAAATATTACGATGCTTTCCAAAGCTTCATACACACGAAAGAATTTTACACCCGAGTCCCGAAAAATTATGAATATTGCGTCATTACAATACTCTTCACTAGGTTTATCATAATACTCGAGGACAGTGTATAAAAGTGTTAATTGTACTATACATTACTGTTTATATCTTAAATATCCTAGTATTTTATTAAGAGAAAAAGTGCCTTTTTATAAAAGTTTTATAGAAGTTTCAAGTGTGTGTGTGTTACTGGTGAATCAATCTATCTTATGTACATTAATAAAGCATGAAAGTTTAAACATTTTACCATTTTCAAAGTGCTGTGAATATAAGGTTGGGATTAATGGCCTAAGATGCACAGTTGTTTGCAATCCCATCCTATGAAGCAAGGTGGCATAGTGGTAACATACTGGACTCATTTCATGATGACGCAGGTTTGATTTCTAAAATGACCATTTTGATTTTGGTTTTCTGTCGTCTTCTGGAGTCACTTCAGGAAAATGCTACTAGTATTTGTTTATATAGGCTGTTCACTGTAAAGTGAGCACTTCCGAGGCCCTAGTTACTTTTTCCTTTCCGCAATTTTTTTTATCCATTAACCACCTTTTCAAATAAATATTGCTATGTAAGTAATAAACACAGTATGTATATTCCACCACACTCGGAAGGCTAAAATAAAATAAATTTTTTGATGATTATTACAAATGAGAGGCTTTTAAAAGTGCTCTCTTTACCGTGAATAGCGTATATACATCATGGCTAATTCCTTACCTGTTTGTGCTAGTCTGAACAATTTTTTCTCTCTCTATTGATCCTTCCCACAAATTATGTCGTAAACTGTGCATAGTGTACCATTTTCCTTAAAATTTTGTCCTTATGGTTTTTTTTAAGTGTGTCCTCCCTCCGCCTTCCCCTTACGTTGCTACATATGTATGTTATTTGTAAATTATTGTTTCTTTGTCTTTCTCTACTAGTTTGAATTTTTTTAGTTATTCATACTTTTTCACCTACCTTTTACTCCACCTATACCTTCAAAACCTTCAAATTAATCCTTTTGTCATTCCTAAACAATTATGGCTATAGGTTTCTTGTTTGCAGATGCACTACCCTCCTTTGCCAGTTCCCTTTTCATGTTGGGTATACCCCTCCTCTCTTGGTCACTTTGCCATTCCCAAACTATTTAAATTACAGCCTTCATGCATATGCACCCCCATGCTCCTTGACCACTTATATTTCCATTACCCCATCCCCTCTCACATCCTGTAATACTAGGTGCTTAGTTGCACTACGTTTGGTGGTTCTGTATCGAATGTCCTCAGCCAGTTTCCCCTTTTAGGCAAGGGTTTCCTGATGCATAAAAGATGAATCTTGCCCAGTTTATAGTGTGTGGAGTTTACGGAGTAATAGCCTAGTTCTTTTATTTCCTGTTTGTTTACAAGGTAATAGGTATTGTTGTTTCACAACTTGAAATCATTGTTTCAGGAGTTCCTTGATAATGGCAAAGGTCATGTAGCAGGAATTAGCACTGTGCTTGTGAATTGGACAAAGGATGATTGTGGACGTTGGAAAATGGAAGAAATTCCTGGTTCAGAGAAGGTATGCCATTGTTATCAATACTTGCAGTGTATTTTTTTTTTAATTTATATTAGTACAACAAAGTTATTAAATTGTTCAAAAGTTTAAATATGAAACTTTTATTTCTGTCAGAGTTAGTGAGTAACAAACAACTTCTATGTCTCGTGAATCAATAATTTTTCATTGCTAAACCGTTATTGTTGTGCTGGAACAAAAACAATAACTTGGCTACATGCTTTTACACTCAGTTTATGTTTATGATGATAGGTATGTATGGCTACAATAAAACCTGAGGATGCGCAGTTACTCTAGCCATTCTGGCAATGACATTGTGAGACAATTGTCTAAAGCTGTTTGCTTAATGCTTTGTTTATATTTACAATTGGTCATGTTAACCGATCAGCTATCAGTGGTACTGATTTTCTGCAAATACTGTTTCAGAAATACAGCATTTATTTAATTTTATTAGCTTCCATGAAAAAATGTTTTTGCATCATGAGAAAAATTTTGTCACCATCAAATAAAATACTGTTTAAGGGAATTTATAATTAAATTAAAGTCCTGTTCAAATATACAAACTTTTATGAAAATTTACATTTAATGCATAAATATTCTGTTTAGGCAGTAATTGGAGTGGACTTATCCCAGAATGGAAGATCAATGATAGCACAACCTTACATGTGTGTTTGATCTGGCTTAATAAAAAAGGCAAACTGAAGTGAATGGACATGAACACTACAATACTTCAGTTTACATGCATTTTGAAGTTAGCGACCTCAAGTAGTTCAAGTACCGGTATTGTATACAGTGGAACCGCGTTATTGCGAGTATGGCCTATAGCGTCACATCCGCCATTGTAATAATTTTTTAATGCACCATCATTTGCCCTATCATTTGAAAGGTACTTAATTTAGTTTATAATGCAAGTATGTTAATGAAGCCTTTCACTATAACAATACAAACATTTGTAAACTCGTGTATTTTTTAAATGTTTAAACACGTTTCATCACAAGTGATATCCACCCATTTGCAGTGCCTGAGCCAGCCTTTGTTAGTTTGTGTCGCGTGGCGTCGCTCACGTCAGATGGAGGAGCGTGGGAAGAGGTGCATGCAGGCTTTTTATTGACTGATAAGGTGGAGGGGTACGATCGGAAGTGGAGCTAGTAGATGACAAAATATATAGGGGTACGTTGGATATTGACTATGAGGGGAATGTAGGAGGGGCGGCGAGATGCTATCTGCATACCACTCCTTCTATGTTGTGGTGGTAGGAAGACTGCCGCTTGTTGCTTCTCCACATGCTAGGCGTGTAAGGGGAAAAGCATGATTACATCTAACCGTTGCTAGACAATATTACATAGTTTATGTTGGCTCGTGCATTTTTTGCATCTTATGTTGAGTGGATTTAAATCATGAGCGTAGCTTTATGCGTTACGGTTTTTGTAAACCTTAGTTCTGTTTAAATTATTGAGTGTGCTAATAAAAGTAAAACACTTGACATTGCAAGAAAGTTCAAAATCATATGCAAGGTTTTCAAATGTACGTGGCCTAAATAAACACCCTTTTAGTGTAGTTCATTATATAAAAAATGCAACAATATTTGTGTGTTGAGTATTTCTCGCATTGGTACGAACAACGACACATTTATCGCATTTAGTTCTTTTGATAAAATTAAAATTGAATTTTATTTCCGTACACACAAAATTTTTCACTGCATCATCAAAACACTCTCTCGTAAGAAGAACTGCAAAACAATCTCGTCTCACGAAAGACGTTAAACTGGAGTTCCCCGCACCACCAATAAAATAAACGGAACCATAACTGGTATATTATATGGTAATAACAAAAATAAAACAAATTAGGAATGGCAACCAGCTATAGTAGCCTACAAACTGTTCTGTTAATTATACTGTTGAGTTGAGTAGAAATATCAATAGGGCATGTAAGGGCAATTGTGAAGTACAATCTATTATATGTTATTACAAGTGTACAAGACAGTGAATTCCGCACGATAAAAGTAGTGGAAAAATAAAAGTAATGTAAATGTTGTGCCTAAGTAAGTGAACAAATTGTAAAAATATGCTGGTAATTCACACTTTTCTATAGTAAAACTTGTTAAAATCATAAGTTTTTCATTGTTGTAAATGTCTGTTTTCAATGTTGACATTTTTCATTTCCTTCAAAATATTATTCCTAATTGTCCAAATATTTTTCTGACCTACCATAAAGCTACATTTGTTTATGTTTGAACAGATACGTTTGTTGTCTGCGGGCTGGAACACAGTGGGAAAGTAACATCTGTTCATGGTGCTAGCCTTTCCTGCTACGAAAATTTACAGTGTCTACACATGGGACTGAAGGAAGTTTATTATTGATCTGCTGTTTGCTTTGTGAGCATGAGAGAGAGAAGTGTGGTGTGGCACGCTAAGATAGGAGAGAGAGAGAGAGAGAGACGGGATGAGAAAGAAGGCGGCCAGAGGGGCATGAGACAGGGGCAGAAGGGGGAGTGGGTAGAGGGATGAAAGACAGAGGCAGAAGGGGGAGCGGGTAGAGGGGCGAGAGACAGGAGTAGAAAGAGGAGGAGGGAGAGGGAAGTAGGGAGGGTAGTTCAGTGATCTCCAGGCTTTGTGTGTGTGAGAGAGAGAGACAATGAGTGAAGTAGCGCGCTGCTTGCTAGGCAACTAACTCCCTCGTGCCTCTTCCACAAATTTGGAGGAGAAAGTAAGGTAATTACATAATGCCGCTGTCGGACGTCTCGATTTTTTTGTATTAACTTGTTGCTGCATACACATAGTTTACGGCATTCGTTAAACACAGGATCTAAAAGGACAAATACAATAACAAAAAAATTATGGGGCACTGTATATTTTGTTATATCGATAATTTATTTTGCCATTGTCGACTATCCTTATGACGCGGTTCCACTGTATACTCAAAATAAACACCCCCCTTAAAAATTTCGGATCTTCTAAATTTTTTTGTAGGAAGGAAGTCTTCAACCGATATAACTTTGATGTTGCACACTGTTCTACATGTAGACACTAAGCACACAAAATATCAGATCTCTAAATGCAACTTTGGTGGTGCAATGTGGGGTAAAATAGTCATCTGTGTGCTGAAAGCAGATGGCTGCCATCTTGAAAATATAAAATTTATTTGATAATATAAAAACACAGTGTAATAGTATCTTATGTAGGCTTTTAAATGACACTAAAAACTAAGATCGATTTGTCATTTGAGTTGAGAATTTCTCCACCAGAAGCTAGTGAACAAGCAAGTCGAGTATCCGTGCTTTTAGGCTATGAACAAAGAGGATAGAGTAATGTAAGAATTTTTTTTTATCAAAAATGGTGCAGCTTCAGCCCCTTTTTGATTTCACATGAAATGACCCTTTAATATCCCACAATTCTTCCATCTTAATTTACAGTTCAAAATTTTCAATAAATTGTTTTTATTCTTTTGGTACAATCTGGTAGATGTGTAGTAGCAGGAACAAGATAATGGAGGATACACAGTATTCTTCACCTTTAGGGAACAGCGCAATCATCTAGTGGAGACCTAGCAATTGCATGTGGGATAACAGCGGCCATCTAGTGGCAAGATCAGCAAGTGCATGTTGGAGTAAAAGTGCAGCTATCTAGAGGATCATGCTGCAAATACATGCTGACAAAACAGTTCGGCTGTCGATTGCTTTATCATACAGGGTGAGTATAAAAGAATACCCCAACTTTAAAGGTCTATAATATCAAAACCAAACAACCTACAACCTTGATTGACCAATCAAATGAACTGTGGAACAGTGAAGTTTGTTTACCATATCTTCATAAATGTTGAATGTGACCACCACAAGCGGCCCGAACGACATCTACATGATAATCAAACTCGTTCTACTCTCTTGTCAGTATTTCCGGTGTTACGGTTTGGATGTCGTCTGTAATTCTCATTTTGAGGTCGTCAATGTTAGCCGGCAATGGTGGACAAAACACTTGATCCTTTATGTACCCCCATAGAAAAATATTGCATGGGGTAAGATCCGGGCTTCTTGGGGGCCAGTGATGAAGAGTCTGGTCACCAACTGCTCCTTGACCAATCCAGCGTTGCGGCAACATCTCGTTCAGGTATTTGCGAACAGCTAGGTGCCAATGGGGTGGCGCACCATAAAGGAAACATCAGACCGTCCCCTTAACATTGACGTGTCGAATGCGAGCTCGCTACCCCCTCACCACCTCAAACTGAGAGTTACGAATGCCATCCAAACCGTAACACCGGACATGCTGACAAGAGCGTGGAACGAGTTGGTGGTCACATTGAACATTTATGAATGTATGGTAAACAAACTTCACGGTTTCACAGTTCCACGGTTCATTTGATTCGTAAATCAAGGTTGTAGGTTGATTGGTTTTGATATTATAGACCATCAAAGTTGGGGTATTCTTTTATACTCATTCTGTAGAATGTCATGGGTTGTATGACTTCTTGAAAGTAGTTTACTTATTATCATTAAACAAAAGCAGTTCGTGAAATGTATAGGTCAAAAACTTAAATTATAGTCGTAATATTCTTTAAAAATGCTGTCAATAATACTTTAAAATAAACAGTGGTCTTTAACTGCGATTCGGTTTCCAACACAAAAAGTATGGCTGCGATTAACGTTACATATGATTGTGCATGCATTAGTCATGCCATTTTTGTTGAACAACGGGATTAAAATGCAGTGCTTCATTTATAACTGTAGAAAAAGTCTGCATTATTTTATTTCTTTAAAACAAATGTGATTATTTTTGCAGAATATAATGGAAATACAGCAGCTTGGAAACTATTTTAAATTGATGAATCAAAGTTTATGGAGAAAAGCACAATATTTTCTTTTGGCAGAGTGAAATATATTTGTTTCAATAAAAAACCATTTCTAATGGTTGCAAAATTTAACTTTCTACTGAAATTAAATTTCCTACCAGAGTAGTGGTTTAACCTGTGGCGTCATATGTATTACAATCATATTTTCCCTAAAAATTAGGTGCACTTAGTATTGAGTAAATACAGTATATTTGGGGTAAAGTCATATGTAATAATCATCAACTCATGATCATAATCTCTCATGCAAATTCTAACAATTTGGTAATTTTGCTCTTGTACCGAACATACTTGTCAAATATATGACTGCTTATGTATAAAATATTTGCATATCATACCAATTAGAAAATATTTAATTATTATACTTGAATATTTTTGTACACTATGAACAAATAAGACAATATGCACATTACTGTGAGAGAACCTGGTGGCAATGTCAGGTCTTACCAACTTCTGTTCAATTATTCATTTAATTATAATAAAATTTTGAATGATGATACTATAGCATCTGTGGCTTGACTTATTTTTCTCTAAAAATTTTTCCAAACAATCACCATGCTCGAAATCAGTCATCATTTATGAAAATAAAATTTTCAGCTGATCATTAGGAATCGCTTGATTCCTTAATACCATTTTACCATATTTCAAGAATGATCATGAATTTCAAGATATCAACATGAACATTATCCACCCATGATTACTGTAATGTTTCCAAGGAAAATAAGCAACACTATAATGATGCTTGAACGTTTACTTCAGTTTCTTACATTTTTACTTACATTCACTAGAATGATAACTTGTACTTTTGCCATTGCCCAAGCAATGCTGCAAATCCACTTACTTAAGGGTAATTCATGTGAAATCATCAAGGGGCTATGTTCCCTAAAACTATGTTCCTATGTTACCCTATTCTCAAGGAGAAAGAAAAACATTTATATTTTTACCTACAAGTGGATGATGGCAACCATGTTTCATACATACTCCAAGAAAATTTCACAGATTTCGGAGGTTACGCAACTTGCCATAACTTTTTTTATGTCACCTATTGTGGAGTTTTAGTGTAATTTAAAAGCTTAACCATACTATTATACTGTAAAACATCAAATACATTTTATATTTTCAAAATGGTGGCCATCTGCTTTCAGCATTCAGATGACTGTTTTACCCCACTTTATACCCACCCTGCTTCACCAAAGTTGCATTTAGAGTTCTGATCTTTTGTATGCTTAATGTCTGCATGTAGAACAGTGTGCAACATCAAAATTATCTGGGTTGAAGACCTCCTTCCTAGAAAAAAATAGCCTCAAACTTGGGGGTAAAAAATGAAAATTTGTTGTTTTCGAAGCAAAAAAAAATTATTTACGGGACAAAATAAAAATTTGCTTTTTTTAATGAAAGATACACTTGATGGATGGCTATAGGGTACCCATTGTCCCATTCTGTTATTTTCATCCCTGTTGAGTACATAGGCCTTTGAAAAAAAACTTTAATTTTTTTAAATTAAATTTATTATGCATCTTATTGGCCCACTTCATTCTGAATGTGATTAATTAAAGTGTGTCAAAGGAATGCAAATGCAAATTTCCTTTGTTTCAGTTTAAGTGTGTGGCAATATAAGTTTTCTTTGTGCTGGCAAGTAACCTCAAAACATTAAAAACAGCTTTACATCTAACAAATATCTAATCACTGCACAAGTTAATTAATTCTAGCTGTGGTACCAGTCACTTAACTTTTACTTCTACATTTTAGTCTTCTTTTTGTACATTCACAATTCAATTTTTACTTTAATTTACAGTCACTGTTTGTACACTAATACTAATATTTACAAATTTACAAACTCCATGTGTATGCAGTAGTGATGCAACGAATATTCGCATTCGCATTCGCGAATATTCGCATGTTTTTGAACATTCGCATTCGCAAAAATGATGCCAATATTTTGTGAATGTATTTGGCAATGAAAAATGAAAATGTCTATTAAATAATAATGCAACTACTATGATTAAGACATATTTGTTTATTAACATATTTTTTATGTATAAGAGTGTATTTTAATGATATTTGGGAAACAGCCTTGCAGTTATTCACTAGATTACAAAACAGAAACACACTTTTGATATTCTTTTATTCTTATTTACCTAAGCAAAATTAAATTAAGGAAGGTAATTTCTTAAAAATTCTAAACTATATTATAACACAACTGTATGATCAAATACCATTGAACTGCTTTAACACAAAACAATGGAATAAGATATAACCCAACCTTTTTAATTATACAAATCAACTTTAAATGAGATCTTTTGTAAAAACACTTAACAATATGCCTTTATGCAACCTAAAGGGTATCTTATTCAAATATGTGAGATCCTTTAATGAACTAGTAATCATGTTTAATTGTAAATCAAATCGACTTCTTATGAATAAAGTTAAAAATATATTGTGAAGAAAAACAAACAATATAATAATCTTCTTTTCAATTAAAACAAATATGTTCTTAACATTTTGTTAATTTTAACTTTGGTACTAAAACTAACTCACTAATTATGTAATTTTTAAGATATCCATTAAACATTACTTCTTGAAATCGAAAAATAAAACTATGAAAAATTGTTTATATCTAAGCACAATTAAGTGAAACACTTATTAATTAAATAAGAGTAGAGGAATATTAAACTTCAGAAATAGAAGTTTTGATGCCTTTTCTCCTTGCAGCCTATTTCGGTGGGATGTGTAAAGAAGACCAGCCCCACTAAAGACCCTTTCGCTAGGCACACTAGTGGGTGGTGTTACTAAATATTGCCTGGCTATGGGAGAAATAATGCCATACTTCTTATTATTTACCGCCCACCATGTAAGTGGCTCTGCATCATTTTCCACACGTTTATCTAATAAATATTCATTGATGGTTTTTTTTATCAAAACTTCTATAGGGTTCGTACATTCATTTTCTTATTCTTCTTCACTTTCAATGGAATCCATCAGCAATTTCATGGTGTCTCTTAAAGATATAGATTTCTCTGTCAGACTGGCACTGGAACCAGATGTTTCAATCCGATGAGTAGTCATTCTGGCACGCTTAGGATTTGAACAAGACGATAGGCTTGATTCATCGTTTCCAATTGACTCTAATATATTTTTCACAACTTGATCCCTGGTTGAAGAATTTTTGAAAAATTCTAATTTGTATCTTGGGTCAATAAAAGTTGCCGTAGCAAACAATACGTCATTTTCCAAATGGGAAAATCTGCGACATAGTTCTCGTTTAAGAACTAAAATCGTATTCCCAACGCATTCGTCGGTCACATCAAATTCACCAATTATTTTTTCCAAAGTGGACAATAATGGAATTACTGAGGATACAGAAATATTGGCTGCACTTAGTTCTTTTGTAATTTCCTCAAAATATCTGAGTAAAGTTATTATTTTTTCCACAATAATCCACTCTTCGGAAGTTAGTTGTGAAATCTTGTTATTCTGGGAAGCATAAAGACACAACGAATCTTTGTTTTTCAAAATACGCTCTAACATATACAAGCTGCTATTCCATCTTGTAGCACACTTTTGTATGATTTTCAGCTTTGGCTGATCGATTCTTTCTTGTAGAGCAGCCAGTTCATCTTGAGCTACATTTAAGTGATGAAAATGTGTTGCCATCTTTTTACATTTTGCAATCACTGTTATAACGGAATCTTGTGCCTTAAGCCCTTCCTTGACAACCAGCTGAATTTGGTGTGACGAACAATCAATGTCTCTAATTAATAACAAGGAAATACCTTCTTTCATGTTTGTGCCACCATCTCTAACAATGCATTGCACTTTTTCTTTAGGTATTTCCCAATGCGACAACATGGTTTCAAGTTTTATAGCTATATTTTCACCAGTATGTCTGCCATCGTTAAATACCTTTGCGTTTAACACAATCATTTTTCTCTCAAAGTTTTTTGTTATACCATGACATGTAAGACTCAGCAAAGATATTCCTGAACAAGAATCAGACCAAATATCAGTGGTAAACGCCAATTTTTCAAATGACTTAATTAATCCCAAAATTTTATCTTTGACTTTGCCGTAGAAATTCTCACATATAAAAGAAGAAAAATGTTGTCGGCTTTTTATATTATACGACGAACAAAGATGGTTCAATAGTCTGACAAATCCAACACTTTCGACAAAACTAAAGGGTAAGTCCTCTAAAGCAATCATTTCACTTATGAAATTATCAATTTCCAAAGACTTGGCATTGTTGTTATCCCACTTTTTTGTTTTTTCGACGCAATCAGTCAAATACATCTGTTTCAGGTCGGTTTTCGTACATTGTCGCGAAGTGGAGGCCACAACACTTGTTGTAGAAGCATTTCGCTTTTCATTTTCCCTATTCTTTAAAGCATTATACTCGTTTTTATGCAAAGCTTCCAGGTGATTTCTCATAGCACTTGTTGTTCTTCCTTTGCGCTAGTATTGTTTATTACATATTTTGCATTTCAAATTTTCAGCATCACATATTGTAAAATAAGTCCAAACTTCGCTAACACACGACCGCATCATTTTGAAATATCACTTATCACTGTACAATTACAACAATAGAGTATTTACAAGTTAAAAACAAAACTTAAGTATGTTGACTCGACGCTGCCCCCACCTGCACTATACAGGGTGGTGGATAGCAGGGTACATAGTAATTTGTTACGGTGCTGGCTAACTGCACCTTGGGCTGCTGTAAGATGGGTGACACAAAGACATAACTGGGTTCGGTTTATTCACGCTTTACTTTTATTGTCCAAAGTTACAGTGATCTGTACATATATGAGACCTAGCCCCTTTTATATCTTCTCGGACGGTGGAATCTAGCTATCCCTCGATGCTGGTGGCTGGCGTTGTCGTGCTGTCTCGGTGTCTCTCCCGGGAAGTCCTGGGCTCGATCCCTGGACGTGCAGTTCTCTCCTCGTCGCTCGTCGTTCCTCGTATCTGACTCTCTCGTGACTCCGGCGTAACTCCCGACTCCGTCGTAACTTCGTTGTAACTGTCTTGTCGCTGCTGCTCCGTCGTAAACGTCTCGTAACTCTCGCGTAACTGACCTCAACTGTCCTTCACTCTCGCGTAACTCTCTTAACTGTCGCATAACTGACTTAATGGTCCTCTGTGGCTCCTGTATATATATGTTTCTGTTCTATTTTCCATATAACTCGGGACTTACCCTCTCGTGTTTGCGGTGGGATAGGGGTAGGCGGGGTGCACTGTTTTTCCCCGATTAGTAATTTCTTGTGGCGAGGGGCGATAACATGCCCGGGACTCCCCGCGTTCGCAGCGTCACGTCGTGACTCAGGCAACATGACAGGTGCAGTTGGTTCGAACTCGGGGATTCCTCTGGTCGTTAGGCCATCGGTTTACGGCGTGGGTAAGAATAGCGTCGCCACTACTGGTAGGTATGAGCGGTACGCGTCAAGGTAACCTCAAACTAAATATTTACGAAAACATTATTAGCAGCTAACTTCATTCAGTAAGCCAGCAATCACGATTTGTTTACTTTGTTCAGAGTCGGGGCATATGGGCTACTCTCGGTTTTAACATGGCCGCCCGGCCGGCCAGTTATAAACGCGCGGTAAAATTCGAGTTCGTAGGCGCACGCTTTTGGCGCCATATTTGAAAAACCAACATTCGCATTCGCGAATGTCGGAGGTGGATATTTGCATTCGCATTCGCATTCGCGAATGTGGAAAAATCGACATTCGTTGCATCACTAGTATGCAGCAATGTTACTGTGTAGTATGTGCCATTCTCTCTATTAAAATCACTGATAACATATCACTCAGTTTGTTGCTTATGTTGTGTGTTCTTCCATTGTAAGTTTACTACCTCAAGTGATGACAATGTACTTAAAATATTCAATTGTTACACCCATACCATTTCCTTTGTAAGTTTGAAATGAGTGCTTGGGCCTTTCGGACGAAAAAATATTATCCATGTACACTTCTTCTCCCACCACAGTTTCTTTGTCTGTAACAATTCCAATCTACCAGTCACCTTCACAAATAAAACACACATAATCATTCAGGTCTGGCAAAGAGCTGGTTGTGTCAAATAGTTGCTGACAACACAAAAGGTTTCACACATTGTGGAATCATTTTTTGTAATATACAACAAATGGGTGTAATGTGGCTTGTTCATTAACCCAATGAAATGCCTTGTTTTGCATAAGTATATTTTTCTGCGGAATCCGGTAAAACATCACATCTTCGACATCGCTGCGGCCGGAAAAAGATCATGAAAGAACGGGACAAACGACGACTGGCGAGAATCATTAAACGTGACAGACGTGCAACCCTTTCTCAAATTGGCGCAGATTGGATTTGTTGTGTGAATTGCCTCCTGCATACCTTCAGACATTAGTTGAGTCCATGCTACGTCGTCTTGGGGCACTTCTGCGTGCTCGGGGGGCCCTACTCGATATTAGGCAGGTGTACCAGTTTTTTTGGCTCTTCAGTGTACAACCACTGTAATATTTGGATTACAATTCTTGTTTCGTTGCTACTTCTGTATCTTTACTTGGCAATAATAAATCAAGTCCTGCTCTCAGATGTCGCCCCAACTATAGTTCAGCTTGTGAATACTCTGTTGTAGCATGAGGTGTGGCGCGGTACAATAACAAAAATGATTGCACCGCTGCCATTGAATCTCCATCATTACGCAGTTTTTTTTAAATTTGCTTTGAAGGTTTTGACACAATTTTCAGCAGCCCCATTGGAGTGTGGTGTATGGACAGCTGTGGTTATGTGTTGCACCCTGTTATCCTTGAGAATTTGTTGAAATTCCTTTGATGTAAAGCTTGGCCCATTATCAGTGACAACAGAAATTTGCAGACCTCGGATGAACAAATATTGTCTAAATGCAATGATAGTTCTAGATAATGTAATTTTATCCATTTGGGTAATGCCTGCCCATTTGGAATATGCATCTGGTATTACTAAAAACATTTTCCCTTGAATGAGTCCACAAAAGTCTGTATGAAGCCATTTATTCAGCCCACGGCCATGTCCGTGGGCTGAGGTCTGCTTTTGGGGGATTTTGATGCAACTGTATATAGACATCATAGGCCTTTACATGGTTTTCTTTTTCTTTATCAAAGGATGGCCACCAGAAATATGAGCGTTCCAAGCTCTTGGATTTCACCATACCCATGTGGGTAGAATGCTGCAAGTCTGATAATAATACACTACATAATTGTTTTGGGACTACTAATCTATGCCCCCACATAAAGCAATGTTCTCCTACTGTTAAATTAATTTTGCCTGTACTTACATGTGCTTTAACTTCACTCATTCCAGCAAACTATAGTTCCTTTGTTCCAGGGACGTTCCAAGTTACAATAACACCGCCTCACAATTCGTCCATATCTTCTGCCCGTGTGAGCAAAATCTCCACTTGTCGCTACATTGTAATGTTTCCTAGGAAAATAAGCAACACTATGGTAATGCTTCTGTTTCTTACATTTTTACTTACACTCATAAGAATGATAACTTATACTTTCGCCATCCCAAGCAGTGCTGCTAATCCACTTACTATAATATCCCACAATTACAGCTATTTGATCATGGACAGATTTACTGACCAGCACAACCTACTCTACTCTTCCAGCCTAACTCATTATCTAGAAAAGATCATATATAATCACTGGGATCATGATCACCACACTTGAAATAAACATAATTTAGTAAAAATACAATTTTCACCAGATCTGTGATCACTTGAGTCCTTATAACATTTGTACCCTAATTTTCACAGGAAAATTGTGCTTATGAGATTACATTCCTGTCTTTGTATCTTTGTGTCAGCTTGTGTGTGACCCTACTCACTTGCACACCAAAAAATCTTTTGGATTTATGCACTGATTTCCACCTATCATGGTACACTCACAGCACTGGTAAGGACATTCAACTTTTAAGCTTGGTTCACAGTTAAAAACATATCCATAAACATACAACATAGGTCGTGTGCATAAGAATTGACTACCATGTTTTTGAACCTATGGATTCATAGCTGCTCATAACAGGTTGTGTGCAGGAGAGATCCTGGCATAATAAATAAAGGAAATTATTTTTTTTCATTTCTTGTGAAGGTAAATGCGGTAACAGCCATTCAGAAAAAGAGTGTAAAGATTTTAATTAAGTTGTTAATTTAAAATGGAGGGACAGTTATGCTGCAGAAATGAAGTAATGTTGCAAAATATCAATTTAGAAGGAAGAACAGGCAACAGTGTATTATCAGAATTTTTTTAAAGGTTATCCACATATTTACAATCGCAAAAGCAGAACTTTAAAAAAAAAAAAGGCCACTTATTTTACATCTTTGTGCTGTTACTAAAATCTTTTTTGTGTGTGTAAAGACAAGTAAAACAAAAAAACATTTTTTCTAGTAAAGTAATCCCTTGTTAACCGCAGCGGATACATTTTTCAAAAACCCTGCGGTTGAGAAAACTGCGGTAGGAGAATACAGTCTCTTATAGGGGACAGCGGGATGTGTCATGCCGGCTAACTATTTTATGTATCTGCACTAAAAAATCGGATTTAGTGGAATGTTGATAGTAATGACAGAACTTGTAAAGGCACAATACTTTTAGATAACAAAAAGTTCTTAATTTTACTGATTGGCAATAGCTACTTGCAGCCTGTGTGTACCACTCAACCAGATAACATCAGTGAGAGGGCAGCGTCTCTGTCGATGAAGGGTGACACCACCATTCGAGCAAGAAGGACCCAAATACCATGTTTTCCACGCAGAATATGAATTTATTCCATCAAGAGCTGTGTTTTTTGTGGCATGTTTGTGTTTGTCATGGGGATTGGAGGTGTGGGTATCCCCACTGCTGTGGGAGAAAGTGAGAAGGAGAAAGGAAGATAGCACCAAAAACAAACTAAACACAAGGAGTGCTGCGGTAGTGAGAGCGAGGCTGGCTGAGTCTGTTAAGGTTATGGCAGTCATAAAGAAAGAGGGGAGAATGAGGAAGGAACAAAAATTCATGCAGATAGAAAATCACCATCCGACACATTTAGGATTGCTATATTTCCTGGTGGAAACTTATTTTCCATTCTGTGCTGCGTAATTAATCACTTATAACGTGAACCCGACAGTGTAGTGGCACTTTTTTCCGCCCATTTTTTTCCTTTGTATCTCACTTATACAATAAAAAGTTGATGAATAGTACAGTAACAGTGTAGCTACGGCATCTTGTAAAGTAGATGTCACTGGTCGTATTCTTAGTGCCTTCACGGCCCAATGGAAATGTCAATCACATCACACCGCCCCTCCCTTCAGCTATGGTCCAAGCATTTTTCTTCTCGCGGGCGCACAGGTTTATGCACACCAAGGTGTGCTCACTCACGCACACACTCATGCGCACGCACACACACACACACACACACACACTATACTCCAAACAGACTGACTGCTTTTGAACATGTTCGTGTAGCTAAGCTACTACCAAAAAAACTGGCGGGAAGTAAACACACAGCTCCAATTCCAAGCGGCTTGTATTGACATCCCCGAAAGGGTACTGGTGCTAGAGAGGTGGGGAGGGGCACAAGGGGATGGGGGAAGAAGGCAAGAGCAGCACGTAACGTAGACAAAAACTATAGACAAAAACTGTTTTCTACCCCTGCTCCTCTTCCCAATGTCAACCCACTGGCATGGAATATTTATTGCCTTACGCTGCCCGCAACAAAAAAAAAGTGAGATGGTGATGGCATTGTGAGTTACGACCAATTTTTGAGAAAACTGAAAACCCCGTCCATAATGGAATCCTTGTACCATGGTTGAGGAAACTTGTCTACAAAAACAAATCCATGGATAATTAAACCGTGGTTCTAGTAGCTGCTGTTGACGAGGGATTACTGTACACAACTTACATCCAAGTCATTGCAAAATTTCATTAGCTAAAAATAATGCACAAGTCCTCAATTGTTAATCAATTTTGCAAAGATTTCAGGTCATGTGAATGTTCTACTTTTATGTCCTATGCTCTGTGCGTAGGTTTTTTTTATTGTGAACCAGCCATTACTCTTTTTGGTCATGAAGGGTGCTCATTTTGAAAATAACATTAAACATTTTTGGATGCTATGTCCTCTCAAGAACCATTCAACTGATTTTTTTATTTATTTTGCCAATTACTTAGAACTGATAGAAAAACAAATATAAACACTATTACGTATACCTAAAACAGTACAAATAAGTGAAAATCAATATAACATTTGATAATTTAACATTATACAATAATTTTTATATATTCCTTATCACTTCCTTTAACCACCTTTTTTTGCCTTTTTTTTTTAATAATGATAGCATTCCACGCTCCTTTATCGCTTCTGATAACATGTTAAACACTTTTGTCCTTTAACAAAAGCCATCCTATTGACAAATAAATTCTTTTTCTGCCTAGTGGTGTGGCCATGTACCATACGATAAGTAAAATAATAATTGTGCAAATATATTGGTGCTAAGCCTTTTCCATTTTAAAAACTATCATAAGTAATTTAAATAATACCTCTTCCTTGACACCAAGCCAATTTAACTCATTTAGCATGCTTGTAATACTTGTACATTTAGCATGCTTGTAATACTTGTACATTTAGCATGCTTGTAATACTTGTACATTTAGCATGCTTGTAATACTTGTACATTTAGCATGCTTGTAATACTTGTACATTTAGCATGCTTGTAATACTTGTACATTTAGCATGCTTGTAATACTTGTACATTTAGCATGCTTGTAATACTTGTACATTTAGCATGCTTGTAATACTTGTACATTTAGCATGCTTGTAATACTTGTACATTTAGCATGCTTGTAATACTTGTACATTTTGCTTTTCCTATGATTATTCTTGGACATTTGTTTTGTGGTTTTTGTAATAATAATAGATCCACCTTGTTAATGACGTTTATTACAGAATTACAGTATACAAAGTGTGGTCTAATCAAAGTATTATATACTAAGGTTTTTGAATATTTAGACATTTATTTTCCTACTCTATATAATCTAATTTTTTTACATATCTTTTTAATAATGTAACCTATTTGAGCTCTGAAATTTAAACCATCATCTATCATCACACCTAAGTATTTCTTTGTTTTAACCCAGTCCAATTTCTTTACTTCCATTATCGTATCAATTATATAATCAACCACATCCTTTCCTGGCACCAGCATACATTTCAATTTATTTGTATTCGCTTTCAACCTATTAGTTTCTTTTATTGCATCATTTATAAACANTGATCTAATTTTTTTACATATCTTTTTAATAATGTAACCTATTTGAGCTCTGAAATTTAAACCATCATCTATCATCACACCTAAGTATTTCTTTGTTTTAACCCAGGGGAATTTCTTTACTTCCATTATCGTATCAATTATATAATCAACCACATCCTTTCCTGGCACCAGCATACATTTCAATTTATTTGTATTCGCTTTCAACCTATTAGTTTCTTTTATTGCATCATTTATAAACATACCACTATTTACAATTGGAGTATCATCAGCAAACAATTTAACACTAGTATTATTTATACTTACACCAATGTCATTCATATACAAAATAAAAAGTAAAGGCCCCAAAACAGAGCCTTGTGGCACACCTAATTCATTTAAAAGTGGTTTAGAAATTTCATTATCACATTTAAACACATTGATATCTATTTTTTTAGTTAACAGTCAAGCCACTTCAAAACCACACCACCAATACCCACCCTACAAAGTTTCATTATTAATCTCTGTCTATCAATTGTTTCAAATGCTATTTTTAGGTCTAGAAATATAATTACACTAGCAAACTCTTTATTTCGTTTTGAAATGAGATCATTGATTAAGTCTTAAACTGCTGTTTCACACGAATGCTTAGACCTGAAACCAGACGAAGGTAACCAATATGTTGTTTTCGCACTGGAAGTTATATAATTCTTTCTATTATCATTTCATATACTGGAAGCATATTCACAGGGCTAAGCTCCTCAATACTTTTAGGATTAGATACTTAGGTATAGTCACAATCATAGACATTTTCCAACTATCTGGGAACACAGTGTCTGTGAAAGACTTATTTATAAAATCTAACAAATAGTTTTTATATGCCCCNTCTCGTTTTGAAATGAGATCATTGATTAAGTCTTGAACTGCTGTTTCACATGAATGCTTAGACCTGAAACCAGACTGGAAGGTAACCAATATGTTGTTTTCGCACTGGAAGTTATATAATTCTTTCTATTATCATTTCATATACTGGAAGCATATTCACAGGGCTAAGCTCCTCAATACTTTTAGGATTAGATACTTGGGTATAGTCACAATCATAGACATTTTCCAACTATCTGGGAACACAGTGTCTGTGAAAGACTTATTTATAAAATCTAACAAATAGTTTTTATATGCCCCCAGAGTTAATTTAAGGACTTTACCACTTATTGTATCATCTCCATTATTAACAGATTTCGAATTTTTTACAATATTCCTTAATTCTTCCAACTACATCAATTTAAACTTTTTGAGCACTTGATTATTAACAGTCATATTGTTGATTAGCTGTAAATATTTCCTCCTTCCCTTGATCAATATTATTAACAGTGTCACTTACACTTTTAACAAAATAATTGTTAAAAACATTTTCGACATCTTCCTTTTGCTATTCTTTCATACTTAGATACACTACTGACAATTCTTTTTAATGTTTTCCACAATCTGTTATACAACTTTCTGTGCTGAATCCAATTTTCCTCATAACCAGTTAATTTATCTTTTTTATACATATCATATTTGGCCTTTCTGATATAGCTGACACCGCTATTATACCAGCCCTTTGTTTATTTTACTTTGAACCAATTCAAACAGGCTATAATATTAACACAAACATTTATATTTTGAACAAAAGCTTCAGCAAGCACAGTGTCACCTTGAACTGGCCAAGTATAACCTACAAGTTTCTCATTCAGACTTTCCCAATCTATCTTATTATAATTTCTCACCTTTACTTCGACTGGTTTATTGGTTTCATGGCACATTTCTAATAATATCTCAATTCTTTCATGGTCAGTAATATACAGCTCATCCAGTAACCTTGCTCTACATGTTTTTAAATTGCTAATAACCAAGTCCAACAATGATTTACTCTGGGAAGTTATCCTTGTTGGAGTGTTTATCAACTGACTCATCCCAAAAAAATTTTTCACCAACCTTCTCACATATATCAATCTTTAACAAGTTTAATATTAGAGTCACCTAAGAGCAAACTTATTTCCTTAACAAATAATATATCTCAATATTCCTGAAACCACTGTAAAAATTCAATTTGGTTCGAGCTAGGTGACCTATACAATACTCCAACAAGGATAGAAGATCCAATTACCGTAACTTTAATTGCTAACAACCATGCCATATTTTTCCTTATTGGCTGTTACTCTTGCATCATATTCAAATGCAGCATTAACATAAATTACACCACTGGTATGCCTACTTACAGAGTTACATCTTTCAAAGTAATAATTAGAATTATTACTTTGAAAGATGTAACATAGAAGATAGTGAATTAACCATTGATAATTATAAATGGTTAATTTACTATCTTCTATGTCTTCTGTCACATTGGTTTCAGAGAGGCACACTATGTCTGAATTGTAAGTATTTGACTGATTTATTTATATCCACACTGCTAGCAACAAATTCTGTCTCTCGTGTTCTCACTGGTGTTCTATGTTTAAAAAAGATGCCACCTATAATAAAACTATTGTATCATTTCAGTAACTATTGAACCAATTCCGATCAAATTTAGCATGCAAGTAATGATACAATAAAATGCCTTAAATATATGTGATAATATTTAAGACTTAATGACAAATGGTGGTTATATCAAAAAATTTATAGACCCACAGTCCCTGTTGCGATCATTTGAAGTGCTAATTCACTGCCTCTTTTCCACCAGTTAGTGAGATAATACAACCTGAATCAATTATTGTATAGCCAAAACTACTAAACCTATTGCCACAAAGTTTAGCCCACAAGTAGTGCCAAAACAGGTCACTCTAACCATAAACTATATTTACACAATTATAGGGCAATTTTAAAAAAATGTGACCCCGCAATTTTTAGCATACTTTCCGAAGGAAAGAAAAGCTTACGAGATCACTTTCATCTGTGTGT
>NQII01004955.1:46682-66602 GCA_002778355.1 Clitarchus hookeri | reverse complement strand
GCACTCCTATGGATTTGTGGACTGCCCTGCAGGATTCATGGTGTGAATGGCCTCCTGCATACCTTCAGACATTAGTCAAGTCTATGCCACGTCGTCTTGCGGCACTTCTGCGTGCTCGCGAGGGCCCTACACAATATTAGGCAGGTGTACCAGTTTTTTGGCTCTTCAGTGTATGTAGTACTTAGTAAGGACACCTAACTTTTATAGTTTTTGACCACACTGGGGTGCTTACTTTCAAAATGGCAGCCTTTTAAAATTTAGGGTGATATGTCATAACATGGGGACCATTTAACTGATTTAAACCAAATTTTGTATGTTGACAGCGCATCATACAAGCATTTAATTTGGAGATAAATATTGCTCTTTGTCAGCCATTTTGTCAGACAGCACCACATGATAAAATAAACATTTTACTTTATATCTTAAACTATTCAACCAATTCTCACCTAATTTGGTACATAATTAACACAAGGGTATGCTATATAAACTTTTATTTCAAATTTTTAAGGCACTTGTTTTCAAAATGGTGACCATACTAATATTTTTGGTTTATTTGGTATAACTACCATACAGTTCTACCAATTTTTGCCAAATTTTGTATGCTGGAAGTAGCTTTTATAAACATCATATATGTCAAACACTGTCACTTTGCCTGCCATTTTGTAAGACAGTGAACTATGGATGTTTGTCATATCTTGGAAAACAATTGATTCTTACCAAATATGGTAGGTTAGTAGTACTGTGGCATGTGATGTAAACTAGTATGTTTTAAGTAGGTAAAACATTTACTTTAAAAATGGCGGTTTATAGCTATTTTAGCTTTGTTTACTCTTTCGTCGAAACCAAATAATAACTCCGTCACTACTTTGTATGCTTGCAGTATATATTACAACCATAATATGTATTGAATGTGTCCACACAAAGTTTCTTTTGTCCACCATTTTGCAAAATAGGACCAAATGATGAATTAAAATTTTTGTCATATCTCTTGAAAAACACAACAGATTTCTACCAAATTTGGCAAACAATTAGCACTATGGCAGGCCATGTAAACATGCTTTGAGGGAGTCGGACATTTATTTTGAATTGAGGTCATATAAACATTTTAGCTTAGTATGTTATATCTACAAAACTAATTTCAATTTTACTTTGTATGCTGGCAGTATCTATTATATAATAACATTTGTTTATACAGAGCCTCAGTTCTCCACCATTTTTAACATAACTCCACATAAAAAAATGAAATTTTTGTGCGATATCTTGGGAAAATATTAACTGATTTTTTCCAAATTTGGTGAAGAAGTTGCACTTACATATTTTAAGTGTGCAAGACCCTTATTTTCAGAATNCAACTGATTTTTTCCAAATTTGGTGAAGAAGTTGCACTTACATATTTTAAGTGTGCAAGACCCTTATTTTCAGAATGGTAGCTACAAAAACATTTTAACTTAGTGTGCTATATCTACGAAACTATGCAACTGATTTTAACTTAACTTTGTATACTGGCAGTATCCATGGCAATCATCAGATGTGCTAATACATGACCTTTTTGCCCCCCATTTATAAAGATTGTCAATTGAAAAATTGAGTTTTTATGCAATATCTCGAGACCAATCAATTCCCACCAAAGTTTACATGCCAGTATTGCTACAGTAAGGTATGCAAAGTTGAGTTGAGAGATATACGTGGCTCTTAACAAGATCTAGAGAACCGATAAGGGTGAAATGAGGTGAGAATGGAGCAGTGCCAGAATGGAATGGTGGGGGAAACTGGAGATCCCTGAGAAAACTTGCTGACCAGCGGCATCGTTTGACACAATTCCCACTTGCTAAAATCCGGGAGTGCCCCGGCCTAGGATTGATCCCTTTTAGCCTTCGTGGGAGGTGAGCAGTCTAACCACTCGGCTACCGCGACTTCGTAGGATATGTAAACTAACATATTTTAGGTGCTGCAGGCATTTGTTTAATGGTGTAAATATAAATAATTTAGATTAATATGTTATATCTGTGAAACAATTCTTCAACCAAATTTTGTATGCTAAGAGTATTCATTAGAAGCATCAATTACCCATACAAAAATCTTTTGATAGCCTTTTTGTAAAATAATACGAGGTGAGATAATTTAACATTTTGCCATATTTCCAGAACAATTCTACTAATATCCACCAAATTTTGCACACCATTAGTGCTACAAGCGGCCATTAATATTACATTATTTAAGTGGAGTCGGACAGTGATTTTCCAAATGGTGATCATATAAATATTTTGATAAGTTTGGCATATCTATTTAACAATTTAACCAAATTTAACCAAACTTTTCATGCTGGCCGTATCTATTAATCGTTGTATACAGAATATATTTTTTGCCAAGTTTTAAGATAGCAACAAACAATAAAATTAAGTTTTTAAGCCATATTTTGAGTACCAATGAACAGATACTACAACCAAAATANAGATAGCAACAAACAATAAAATTAAGTTTTTAAGCCATATTTTGAGTACCAATGAACAGATACTACAACCAAAATAATATTCTAATGGGCTTATATTTTTATCGTGGAGCTATTTAACCAATTACTATGAAATCTTGTTAGAAATTCTTCTTGTTTAGACATTTTTTAATTAACATTTCTTTTATTTAAGCCTATGCATACCTTATCAAAATTATTTGTTTACATGTTGATCAACGTAGGCTAATTTACTTATATTGATATCACTTATTATTTTTGGCATACATGCTTCTAAAATTATTGTACACAAGTAAAATATAAGTGGATACACATAAATTACAGGGTTTTTCTGATGGTATTAACTATTTTCAATATGACCAAATAAATTCCATTTTTTTGTAACTTTTCATGGACTTGTAAAACTGGAAAATGTTTAAATATACATACTAGTTAGTATGTTGCTAGAGTTAAATGTAATTTTTTAAGTATTTTTTTCATAATTTTTTCATAATTTCATAATAATTTTATAATTTTATTAAATGACAAACAATGAGTAAAAACAAAGCATTTGTGGTGTTAAATTTTCTTGGTTATTGGTATGGAAGGAAACTGTATCTGTCATTTATATTTGTGTATTTGTTTTATATTCCTTGTTTTCCTATTTTGTTTGTGGGAAGCAAACATTTTTATTATAGCACCAGTTTCCCTTGCTGTCATCAAAATTAAAATGATTTATTTTTATAAATGACATTAGCTGTTTCGTGTTATAATTCACATGATATTCATAGTAATTGTGTAAGTTTTCACGTACTAGNTTATAAATGACATTAGCTGTTTCGTGTTATAATTCACATGATATTCATAGTAATTGTGTAAGTTTTCACGTACTAGCGTATCTTTGCTTGTAAACACACAATTTATTTTTCACAGATAGTTATATTTCCATTATAATTTTGTGTAGTAACACAAATTTTTCTCCAGTGTATAAATTATACTTAGATTAAACCACAAAGGAGTGTGAATTTTCAAGTTTTGAATATAACACATTGGTATTAAGACAGATGTCTAGAGGAATGACAATTCTGGCAGCTGTATATTATCTTATATCCTGTTCAGAAGTTTATTTTTTACATACAGAAGTTACTATCTTATAAGATGCAAGGTTTCATTTGTATTTCCAATAGCACACTGTTTTTTTCTATGCATAATTTATACTTGTTTTGGTAGCTCATCTGTGGTCAAAGACTGTTAGCATTTGTTTATATATGTGTAGTTGTGACAAATTTGATTATAATTAATGTGTGTTTAATTACCTGTATAATTTTGTATTTCAGGTTTACAAATGTGATTTGGTTCTTTTGGCTATGGGTTTTCTCGGTCCTGAAAAGTATGTAGCAGCAGAATTAAATCTACCATTGGATCCACGCGGTAACATTGAAACACCAAATGGCCACTTCAACACACCTCTTCCTAAAGTATTTTCTGCTGGAGGTATGGTATTGCAGAATTATTTATAAATGTTTCAGAACATTAATTGTTACAACAGTAGCTGTGAATGTATGTGGAATGAACAAACCTTACCTTTTAGCAACATCTTTGCTGGTTACTGTACAGTTGTTTTACTTCTCTCAAAATAATGTTGTATTAAATTATTTAAAAATATAAAATAATTAACTCTTATTGCTGAGAATATCTTAAATTTTTCTGTTGGCTTTATATTTTAAGTGAAAAACAGTGGCAGCTCGTAATGGACATGTTTGATGCACTGCTTCACCTAANTTCTTTTGGCTTTATATTTTAAGTGAAAAACAGTGGCAGCTCGTAATGGACATGTTTGATGCACTGCTTCACCTAACTTTAAAGTTAGAATTTAATTACTTAGTTTATAATATTTCTGTGTAATTACACTTAAATACACTTGTAAATACACTNCTTTAAAGTTAGAATTTAATTACTTAGTTTATAATATTTCTGTGTAATTACACTTAAATACACTTGTAAATACACTTACTCGTGTATAAATTTAAAAATAAAAAATTGGTGCTTTAGATGGTTTTTTACTGAGGGATTGAGTTTTGCTGGAATATACACCTAACAGTACTGATCACATGCTAGCTTTTTCACTTCAGTAGCACAGTTCTGGAAAGCAAAAACATAATGATTTAGAATTTTTTTTAAAAATGAGAACAATGCTTAAAAACTATACAAGTGTTTTCCTTGAGTTGGCATGCTATACCACCAGGTGAAGCACTGCATCAAAGGCATCCATTATAAGCCAACACTGGTTAAAACATTAAACTATTAAACATTGCATTGGAAGGTAGTATGTTTTTTTCGACATTACTTGCAATTCTTTCAGATGAATGTTATTGGCATAAACAGATTTGTTTTATTACAAGCATATTTCTAAGTAAATAGTTACATGTTACCTTTTGGATAAGATAAGTATACATACATTATTAAAATCCTTAAAAATCACTTAATTTCTGAAATCTTGTACATCTAAAATGAAAATTTTTCCTTTTTGACTGTCAATCATTTTTGCATATGAAATTCATGGAAATTATGTACAAATTTTCTAATAATCATGAGAAGTGACTACTGTGTTTGTTTTCTCTAGAAAACCATTTTNCATGGAAATTATGTACAAATTTTCTAATAATCATGAGAAGTGACTACTGTGTTTGTTTTCTCTAGAAAACCATTTTCACTAGAAAATCACTTTCATGCAATGCTAACAAATATTGAGTTTTTGATGTATTGAAGCTTTATTATAATACAGGAAGTAAATAAGCCTTAGGTTTTTTATGAATTNAAAATATTGAGTTTTTGATGTATTGAAGCTTTATTATAATACAGGAAGTAAATAAGCCTTAGGTTTTTTATGAATTGTTTTCTTTAAAAACTATATTAGTGAATATTGTGCATGTGTTTATTTTTCTACGTACCATTTTTCATACATTAAAAACAATTGCCAAATAATTATCAGCCAACAACATTTATCAAGTAGCTATCATTTGGTGGTGGTGTTGGTGGCGATGGGTGGGTGGCGAATTTGGGCGGTGGTGGCACCAATGACACTAGTGGGTGGCCATGGATATTTTTCCACGTAGGAGATATGTAGATTATATCCATTGAATTTAAGTTACATCTACATTTTCTGGCTTTGAAAGTTCTTTCAGAGCACATTCCAGATATTGTACTTTGTGCTGAAAAATGTGATGTGGCAACTTTTGGCCTTGTTGCAGACTGAAAGAAATATGACCTCTTTTAGTTGTTGAGATATCAGTTTTGCTCAGTCTCATGGACTGCTGGTAATTATGATCTTAATTACTCCACTTAGAAGTTCCCTGCTGAAATGACACCCTGCGTGTTCTTTAATTTCTATAGTGGCATCATCTTGTGTGCAAACTTGATTGTCATGGATGGTGAGGTTTTATGTGAGCTAAAAATCCAGAATCATTGATTTGTATGGTGATAAAACATGGGGTTATCTCCCCTACTAAAACATCCCTGCTTTGTTAAAAGTAGGCTAAGTGACTATTTGAATGTTCATATGAAACAGTTTATCCCTGCATCACTATCTATCTTGACCTTTGCAGTTTGTCCGAAATGTGCAGCTCTTGCATTTTACCCATCTCAATGCAGCAAACTGCAGGGTGTGTGAATAATAATAATAATAATAATAGGGAGGTCACCTATTGTAGTCAGAGGATTGCTGTGTACTAAGAAAAATTAGGCATCCAGATAATTTCAGTGCCATAAAAGTGTGTTCGTAAGGCACAGAAGTGCTTTCTAGCTCATAAAAAGCTATAAACCCACACTATGCAGCACCATATCATCACCATTGCTCAACCTCCAACAAAGGATGCATGCATTCTTGCCAACTTTTATTATTTGCCCTTAAATTGTACGAAAACGCAAGGTCTTTTATGGTTTTGCGGTAGCATGGAATTTTTTTACGTATTTTAAATGATTCGATTAAAAAAAGTATTTTTAACAGTTAAGAGTTTTTGTGTCAGTTTTCAGTATGACATGTTGTTAACATGTTATTAACTAGCTATGTAAACATAGTTACATGTCCAAGAAAGAATCATTTTTGTTCTCAATTAACAAGAAATCCAGTAAAATTAAACAATTTTGTTTGCATATTCGATGTAGCCATTCATCGGCAATGTTGTTTTCCACGTAGTATGGCTTGTCAACTGGTACAATTGACAAAGATGCATGAATGAATAGTCGGGTTCCTTCGGTCACATGCCTTCGCTTCCATGTTCAGTGATGCAGTTGTTAAAAATGAGTGCATTGTGGTTAAAGCCCTTTTCACAATAGCACGACACGATGCAATGTGGCAGCGTGATGAAGCGAAAGGTAGTAGTGATACAAAGTATCGCCGGCAGTGCTCTTCCCAATAGCGCAGCGTGATACAGCTGACAGAAAAAAAATTGGAGCTGCCTGCCATCTGCTGTGTGACATTTTACAACACACAAATAAACACTGATTTCACAGTATTTTAAGAAGCTCTATGGTAACTCAAAACATATCTTGAAGGGCCAAACAACTAGCTATCTCCATTCAGGCCTTATATTTTTTGGTCTAATTGCAGTATTCCCTATTAGAAATATAAATACAGCATATTTTCTACCTCTTGAATCAGTTCAAGACACATATTCCACAATATTCCACCAGTTTTTAAGACAGTGTTCACAAATGCAAGATGCACAACAAAAAAAAAAATATTAATGTACTTAATAATTTAGCTTCTAGTTTTTTTTTTTTTTTTCCCATGTTTACAAATATGACAATAGTTGCTTTTCTTTTTTTCTATATTCTTACTCCTAATTGGCTGTTTTCTCCGTCATCAGCAATACCGCATTCACTGCAAGTCAGGCTTGTGGCTAGTGCTCTCGTTACAGACTGGTGCTCATTGCGAGTGATATCAACTACGTTTGGCTGGTTTCCTTAGGGTGATGTCGCTTTGCATCGCATCACACTATTGTGAAGATGGCTCAACTTGTTGCGTGGAAGACTTGAAGCTATGATTGTACAAAGTTTACTTTGTTCCATATGTGCTTGTGAGTTTTATTTCTTAATTGTACATAGAATTGTTATACTTAAATGAGTTTTGCAGGGAAAAAAAGCATTGACAGTCTTTTTGAGAATTTTTTACAAAGGAATTTCTGTTAATTATTAAATCTGAAAAAGGCAACAAGTTTGCCTTTTGTAGTATTTGCAGGTGCGACTTAAATATTTCACATGGCAGTAAGAATGACATTTCAAACCACAGGAGTCAAGCACACCTACAAGCAATGTAAAAAGTATTGAGACCAACCGTACAATAAATTATATTGTTGTTGTTGGTAGTGGTTTTTTTTTTTTTTTTGTCGTTCCCGGATCCGGAGTCTATAACACTATTAAAGCAGTGTGTGTATTCGCATCGNTCCGGAGTCTATAACACTATTAAAGCAGTGTGTGTATTCGCATCGTTCTTGGTCGAGTACAACATCCAGCTTGGTGTATCTGATCACGCTGCACCGCTGTTTCGCAGAATGCTTCTGGATATTTGGAAATAGTAAAGTAAAATATGATTATGGAAGAACGAGGAAAACAGCAGTCATGGCAGAAATTACTAAAAACAAGAGAACACATTGTACTCTATTTGTAGAGTGGATCATATTTCGTGGCAACAGATGGAATAAATGATACTAACTCTAAAATATATCCAATTGTAGTGATGTATTTGACAAGAATGTGCAAGACATTGTGACAACTGTTCTCTTGTTGCCAGAATTACAGGGCAACACAACTGGTAGAAATATTGTAAATCTACTTGTCAGTGAACTAGAATGTTTGAATGTGCCTGAGTCATATGATAGGATTTTCTTCAGACAACACGGCTGTTATGTTAGGAGGCAAGAAAAATGGTACAGTAACAGTTTTGATGGAGAAACAGATGGGCCTCATTGCCATTTAATTAACTTGGCTGCCGAAAAAGGCACTGCTTCTCTACTGGTTAAAATTTATTTTCTAATAATATATATATATATATATTTTATTATCTGGTTAAGAGTGCTAAACGCAAAAACATTTGGAAAAATTTCAAGCTTTTCATGAGGAAGAAATTAAAAACATACCATAACGTGTGTATGAGATGGTTGTCCCTTGGCAAATTTTGAAGAGGCTTATTGAATAATGGGATCTCTTATGAAATTTTTTCAAGAACCGAGTGCACAAAAACTGCATTCTTCAATCCAATTATCTTTTGCAATTCCAAAAATAAAACTACGTTGAAGCAAGTTACAGCTCTCAAGTCAGAAATGATCCTTGTAAATCCAGTAGTAAAACTGAAAAATGTTCTACAGAAAAGATAGGAGTTGCCACAAAGAAAAGAAAGTCAACTGCATGTGGTGAGTCAGCTTCAGTTAAATCTGGCAATAAATTGTGTTTGAATTCTGAGAGAACAATGGTGATAAAACCTGCAGTAGGTGCAGTGCATAAAAATACAACTCGTTAGGAAATGTTCATGACTTTTTTCATCACCTGCCAACATAGCTTTTTTTTTTTTTTCCTGAATGTTATCCCAGTATTTTATAAATTCAATACAATTGCAGTCATCTTCTCCACTTATTCATAAGTTGTATAGTCTGTTGCACAATTTATTGAAGGACTGAAGGTTCGTCCAACCAAGTACAATGAAAAACTGTGCACTATTTGAAATCAAGTACCATTCTTGTAAAACCAGCGACTGGACACAGATTTGTTGAGTGGCAATGCAACGTCATAGGTTGTCACTTCATTGAAAGAAGCTGATAAGAAGGTATGTTACACCTCAGTGAGGAATTACTTTATAATCTCGTGAATATATACTGTACTGTATTCTTGAATAAATAAAACATTAGCTTAGTATCTTCTATAACTTGTAATTTATTTATTTTGTATTGAATACCAATTAAAAACTGCAACAGCAGCAATGTGTTGGCAATGGCAAGGAAGAAATAGTTCACAGTTAAAACTTTTTTTTTAACCTAGTTTTTTGGTATGCTATTTGTAAATTAAATGTTGCCTATCGAAATATTTAGTTTATAGGTAGCACTAATGGTAACATATGTATTTCATTGTTACCGTTAAAAATATTAGCACAATTTACGGTGCGTAGGCCCAAGTGACATGGTGTTTTTTTTTTTTCGTCCGAGGAAGAAACTTGAATAAGCGGAGAGGAGCTTGTCTCTCTCTATCTCTTTCTCAGGGAAATTTCACACCTTTAGTAGTAGCAGGAAAATGATGGATGTTTTCAATTTTAGCATACTTCATACTTATTACAGCCAAAATAATGATGTTTCAATTTGTAATTTAAAACTGAAATGAGATTATAATTTTTTAATACTTATTAAAATATATTTAGATGTGATTGTGGGATGGATCCAATTTCGAGGTTGGCAGAAGTGACGACTGGCAACATAACTTGGTGTGTTGCTTATTGCTGAATAAAGTGTTAATTTTTCTTTCTGTGAAAAAATACTTAAAATTATCACGTGTTTTTTAAACATACCTAGGCAAGTTACATCTCCATGGCAGGAGTAAATAAACCGTAATGTGTGTCGTGACTGCTGCATGTAAAAAAGTATGGTTGCCTTTATGTTAGGCTGGGCCAGTGTGTGTGTGATTGCAAATATTGGATGTGCAAAATTTTATATGTTTTAAACGTAAACTGTTTTTATGAGTAAATTAATCATTTGAAAGTCACGTCGTGTTTATTTATCACAACTTTGTAACTTTGCCATAGGTGTTTGAAACACAATTGTGAAATGTGTGTACGTTTCTGTGATTTAAATGTTTTCCACAAACCCAACAAAATACTAAGCTCAGCCAGAGAAAATTTTTAAATAACTAATTTAATAAACCTAGTAAAAACTAAGTACCAATGCAAATAAATATGAGCGGAGTGTAAGTTGCGGAAGGCGTATTTGTGTGCATGTTCACCACTATCTTTTAAGTTTTTTGCTTCTACGTACAAAAAATAAACGACACAAATTGCATGCTGGAACTGTCTTTTCGTTGTTGTTGCCCCTTTGTTTTAATATTTATTCCAACTGAGGCTGTCCTTTTAACAAAATAACCCAACACATATCAATAATAAGAGGTTAAATACTAAGAGTTCTTTCTGCCACAGTTGTAACAGGGTTAAACACAGTCACAGCAAAATATTAACGTATATGACGTGTAAAGTGCTATGTCATATAACCATATAAAATAACAACCGTAAGAACTATTGTCAATACTGACATTGTTAAAAATTCATAAAGCTGACCTAAATATGATTATAGGTCTACATTTGTAAGAAATCGTTTTTGAAAAATGCCAGCATTCTTTGAACAGCTGAAAACAGTAAACAAAGCATTTAACAGTTGAAATGTAGAAGTCACATGGCAGTGTTTGTTTACATGCAGTGAAAGGATACATAATTGGTAAACAAAAGTAGAACTGTAGCAGGACTTCAGAAAAGTGTGAAGTAACCGTGAATGGCCTATAATAAGTTTCCATTAAAAAAATTATGTTTTAAGAAAGCAAGTGCTGCAGAACTTGAAAACATTGCCAGTTCAAGTTTTATTGATGTGATGTTCTTTGTTGAAAGGTTACCATTTATTATACCAATTCATGAGAATAAAACTAAAGATCAGGCCTTATATGAGTTTCAGGAAAGCCAGTTTTATGTACTTCAGGTTGAAGACATCTTGTATGTTAAGGCAGAAGATTAAGTTATTGATGAATGGGTCAAAATATCTCATATTTTAGGTATCGGTGGGAAACCAAAATTTGACACTGTATTCAGTGTCGTGCAGTCGACTTTAACTCTGCCTCACAGCAATGTTAAATATGAGTGAGTTTTCAGCCTCGTAAAGAAAAACTGGACTCAGTTTTGCTCCCAATTGTCATCAAATGCAAGCCATCAGGGGGAAAGTGCTATAAACAGCACGCTCTCAGAAAGAATTTAATCAGTTTAAATGTGTTATACAAATGTTGGTGCTGTGTTTCCATTGTGTGTACATATTTTTTGACTGAATTTCAAGTGTGAACAGATATTTCAGAGAAGAGAATTTTTTGTTATTTTCTGATGTATGTGTGTTTATCAGGGTGCATGTTTTAATACTTTTACTGTACACTTATTTTTAAGTAATCTATAATGTTATGAAAATTGCTGCATATGATTCATGTTAATTTTAGTGTTTTCAAAATGTTTTGCTGGTTTCAATTTTTAAAAGTTGGCAAGAATGTTTGAGCCGAGACTGTCAATGCAGTTGCAGACACTGAAGTGTCTGTGCATGCTCCTTAGTTGATGCAAATATTAAGACCACACAATCTGTACACAGGGTAGTCCTAATGCTAAAAAAATCTGACATTTCTGTTGTAATGAAGATTCACATTAGAGGTCCTTTGAAGCAAGTTGGAAAACAAAGATTTGTCCACCTCAGCTGGATTTTGAGGTAGTACCAGCAAAACAGAAGATCATTCTTAAATAATAGCCTCGCTAGCTTGTCAGTACGAAGGCAAAGGCGGAGATAGTGGTATATGATGTATAACTTAATCAATACTTAGCAAACATATGTGGATTAAAGTATTTTTCATGGTAAATTATTCTGCAGGGTACTTGTTTTTGCTATTATTATTAAGTGTTGTATCAGTTTTAATGTTATCTTACATTGTGTCCTGAAAGTGGCTCAAGGGAGGAATTGGTACACAAGGTTGTCGGGGGGGGATTTATGTTCATTTAAGAAACTCACTTTGGTTTTTGTCTTTTGGGTCATTTTTTCTGTGCAGCAGGAAATCTCAAGGAGACCATATTGCTGGTTTCCGTGATATTGTTTAAAGTGACTTGTTAGGCCCATTATATGTGCTCCGGTTTGACTCAGAGATTCCAACTAGATGGGAATATCTAGCTCATATGCAGACTTGTGTGCTCAGTGGGTGAGCTCACTATCCACGTGTCTATACCGGACACCTTTTAATCAAGGGTACATGCAAAGGTACATTTTTAACAATGCATCACTGCCAACTAGTGAATGTCTGGCAACTGGAAGAAGTAGAGATCACCACTGGGTCCTATCCAGTGCCTGGAGGGTTATTTCGTATTGTATGTTAATTCCAGATGGTGTGCATTAAGTACAATGTGTTTGCCATCAGATACCGGGCAGGCGAAAACTGGAGTGCGTGCAGCCAGCTTTGTATGCTGTAGTTGATGTCCTATGCTGCTTTCATATGTTGCAGTTGAAGGCACATGAACCAATGCTCCTATTAGCTAGTTATACTAAAGTATTTGAATAAAGCCTTTATGATGTGTCATTAATATGTTTTTTAATGACTTTAGTTTATAAATTTATTTGTGGTTTGTGCTCCATTCCACTCCTGTCAGTCTTGAATGTGGATTCTTACCCAGTGCTTAAGTTAGAAGATGTATTTGCAAATTTGGCAGGAGGACAGGTATTTATTATAGTGCTAGATCTCGGTATTGCCTATCAGCAGCTAAAGGTGGGGCATGAATCCAGAAAGTACCTCATGATAAACATCCTTCTGGGTCTCTTCCAGTGAACTCGTCTACCATATAGTGTGGCAAGTACACCAGCAATCTTCCAGTCTGTCATGGAGATAGTCTTGCAAGGGTTAGAGGGTGTGATGTGTTACATTAATGATGTTTCAATTGTGGTCAAGTCGTATGAAGATGGTAAACAAAAGGTAATGAAAGTGGTAAAGCCCATAGGTAGCTTTAGTATTGTGCCGTAGCACAAATAATACATAGACGACTTTCAAGCTCTGTAATTTCAGAATATTTTACAAGTTAGCAGTACCTTAGGATTTAACATTTACAAAAAATATGACATGTAAAATTCTAAATGCCAAAGGCTCACAATACAAAAAATATAGATTGAATTGCTTCTTCAAAATATTGCGTAGCTCTCAAAGTGCAATAAATATTTAACTGGCAAACAAGTCAAGTAGTGTAAAACATTTCAAAAATATCAAAAAGTAATTCTGTTGAGTAGAAATACATCAAACACTCATACAAAAGGTTAAATTGCAGCGCAATTGCTTTTTCACTAGTATTATGTTACTCCAAAATATACAGTAAATATTTAATTGAAAAAACGAGCAAAGTAATATTAAAACATTTCAAAATACAAATGGTTACATTGATGACTAGATAAATTCAAGGTATTTAGTGGAGCAGTTCGACTAAAGGAGGGCAGCGTTTCTGGCCCAGCAAAGCCTCCTTTACATGAAAATACAAGTTAAAATCTCAAATAAAATATTATGTTAAAATATTGAATTGATGGAGGCATTCCGTAGACCCTAAACATAGCTCCATCAAATAAATAATTGATGACGACAATTAGAACACTTCAACAGACTATACCCCAATGCATAAGTCATGGCAGCAGCACAGTAGCAACAATTAAACTTTAAGTAAATGTTTGAGCAGGATACAAAAACCATACACAACACGTACAGCAACTGGAACTATACAGAGAAGCAAGAAATTAGTTAGGCCGAAACTACAATCTAGGCAGGCATCCAAAACCAGAATTTAAAGAAAATCTAACTCGCTGCAAAGCCCAAGACAAACACAATACTACGCCATGCAATTATTTAAAAAACACTAAACTGACCCACAACTGAAAAACTGCGACCACTACTCACAATTTTACTAGCTCCAGGACAATCAGCCACTCACACAACTACATTATTTTAACGATGCATCATAGCACCCTCATCCAAGGATGGGTAAACTGACAGTTTTAGCTCATATTACAATTTAAATTAGCACTGGCAGGCGTAGGCGTAGAATTGACACTGCACAAGGCGAGTAACAACTTATATAAACTAGTCCCTGAATTAAAAAAGCTGATGTACATGGAGGGGTAATCACGGGAGGGAAATGAGGGAAGAAAACAGGAGGGGAGCCGAGTCGGCCAAAGAGCAGGCCGCCTTGCAGAGGAGCACCATCACAGTATTAAGGTTAATTTGTCAGCGTCAGTTCTTTAAGAAGTCCGTAGAATATTTGGGGCATAATATTGACAAGGCTGGGATTCACCCTACTTCTCAGAAGGTTGAGGCAATATTACAGGCAGCATTTCTTAAAAATGTAGGAGGACTAAAATCATTTTTAGGGCTTGTACAAATCTATCATAAGTTTTTCCCAATATTGTCAACTAAAGTTAAACCTCTCTATGATCTCATGAAATATAGCAGTAAGTGGAGCACATTTTGATACGACACTGCACATAGTAGTGGCATGTGATGCCTCGCCATATGGGGTAGGCGTAGTCTTGAGTCACAGGGTAAATGGGGAGGAAAACCCAGTTGTCTTCGCATCCAGCACCTCGTCTAAAGCAGAAAAAAAATTTTCCCAAATTGATAGGGAAACTTTGGCTATAATTTTGGTGTTAAACATATTAACAAATATTTGTATGGTCAAAAGTTTACTTTGTTGACTGATCATCAGCCATTACAGAGGTATTTGGGACATGATAAAGGAATTCCTTCCTTAGCCAACTCCAGATTAATGTGTTTGGCTGTGATATTATCAGCATACAATTATGTAATCCTACTAATATTATAAATGCAAAAGTGTGTGTGTGTGCGTGTGTGTGTGTGTGTGTGTGTATATCTTTGTTACCACTCGACTCCATAACGGCTGAACGGATTTTGGTGAGATTTGGTATGTAGGTAGTTTAGGTCATGGAATAGGACATAGAATACTTTTTATCCCGGAAAATTGTACGGTTCCTATGGAATAACAACAAAACGTCATTCTGCAACGGCTGGGAATGTGACCGAAATATTTTTTTCCTCTGGTGTCAGAGTTTATCAGGCTGCCCAAGGACCTCTGAAATGGCATAACAACTGCTATCAATCGATAACAACCAGGACCAAATATTTAACGTGCCCTCCGAAGCCCGGAAGCGCTCAGATGTTATGCCACTAAACTGTCACCCATCCAAATGTGTGCCGCTGGGAACGTTGCTTAATTTTTGTGATTGATCAAAATCCCTCAGCCAAGCGCACAAAGTAGTACCTATTTACACTTATTTCTAAAGCTACAATTTGTTGAAACTCACGTTTTGATTTTCATATATTGAAAGCTGAAATGTGGTAAATACGTGATAGTAGCACAGATACACTCTAAAAACAATACCCTACTTCTTGGCTATCAGGTAAAAAATATTTCCTTCCTTTTGGGTTGCCGTAATTAGTTAAAAACGTAGGCCAACGTAGTATAATTTTGTAATTCTGTTTTCACATAAAGGAATTGTCTTTTCCCAATTTACACTGAAGAGCCAAAAAAACTGGTATACCTGCCTATTATCGTGTAGGGCCCCCGCGGGCACGCAGAAGTGTCGCAAGACGTAGTGGCATGGGCTTGACTAATGTCTGAAGGTATGCAGGAGGCAATTCACACCATGAATCCTGCAGGGCAGTTCACAAATCCATAGGAGTGCGAGGCGGTGGAGATCTCTTCTGAACAGCACGTTGCAAGGCATCCCAGATATGCTCAATAATGTTCATGTCTGGTGTTCTAGGTGGCCAATGGAAGTGTCTAAAGTAAGAAGAGTGTTCCTGGAGCCACTCGGTAGCAACTCTCAACGTGTTGGGTGTCGCATTGTCCTGCTGAAATTGTCCACATCCGTCAGAATGCACAATGTGCAGATGATCGGACAGGATGCTTATGTATCTGTCACCTGTCAGAGTCGTATCTAGACGTATCAGGGGTCCCATTTCACGCCTACTGCACACGTCCCATACCATGACAGAGCCTCCATCAGCTTGAACAGTCCCTTGTTGACATGCAGGGTCCATGGATTCATGAGGATGTCTCCATACCCGTACACGTCCATCCTCCCAATACAATTGGAAACGAGACTAGTCAGACCAGGCAATGTGTTTTCAGTCATAAACAGTCCAATGGCAGTGTTGGCGGGCCCAGGTGAGGCGTAAACCTTTGTGTCATGCAGTCAACAACGGTACATGAGTGGGCCTTTGGCTCCGAAAGCCCATATCAATGATGGTCCATTGAATAGTTCCCACACTGGCACTTGTTGATTCCCCAGCATTGAAATATGCGTCAATTTGAGAAAGGGTTGCACGTCTGTCACGTTTAATGATTCTCATCAGTCGTCGTTTGTCCCGTTCGTTCACAATCTTTTTCCGGCCGCAGCGATGTCAAAGATTTGTTGTTTTACCGGATTCCCGATATTCATGATACACTCGTGAAGTGGTCGTACGTGAAAATCCAAAGTTTATCACTACCTCGGAGATGCTATGTCCCATCTCTCGTGCGCAGACTATAACACCACGTTCAAACTTACTTAATTCTTGATAACCTGCCATTGTAGCAGCAGTAACTGATCTAGCAACTTTGCCAGATGCTTGTTGTCTCATATAGGCGCTGCCGACCACATTGCGTTACTCTGATTGGTTCCATACCTCTGTTATTTGCATACGCACGCCTATACCAGTTTTTTTGGCTCTCCAGTGTATTTATTTGTGTATCACTGTAAAACTCGATTGTACCCGGGCGAAGCCGGGCTGATTCACTAGTATAACATAGGAAAGGGTCCTTGATTTCAAATGCTTCTGCCCTGTCACACTTACCAATGGTGGGTAGTATATAGGCTATTCACGGTAAAGTGAGCATTTTTAAGACCCTAGTTACTTTTTATTTCAGCCATTTTTTATCCTTTTAAATAAATATTGCAGTGTAAGTAATACACAGTGTGCAGATTACACCGTACTTTAAAGTTAACGTCTAAGGCTAAAATAAAATATATTTATTGGCTATTTTGTCAAATCGAGAGGGCTTTCAAAAGAGCTCACTTTACAGGGAATAGCTTATAGATGATTATGTGTACTCATTCAGTGAGGCATTGGACATCCCTGTGGATGCCCAAGTAATAGCAGAAGCCACTAAAAATGATCCAATATTGTGCAAAGTGTTAGCAATGAAAAAAACAGGTTGGCCTAATTATGTCAACGACATCAATATGAAGCCTTTCTTTTGCAGGTGCTTTGAATTACCACGTAAGGAGGGATGTTTAACATGGGGTAATCAGGTTGTAATTCCTTCGGGGTTGCAACTGAAGTTCTGAAGTACTACATGAAGGTCAATAAGGATGAAAATGATTCAAATGTTAACGCGTTCTATGGTTTGGTGGCCAAACATTGAGGATGATATGCAAAGAAAGGTGGAAACCTGTGAATCTTGTCAGAGTTTATTGACCGTGAGGAATGATATTTCCATAGTGGCATGGTCAGAATCAGTTGAAGTATGGTAAAGAATTTCTATTAACTTTATGCAACATTAAGGTATTGATTCTTTGTGATCATTTTTCTAAATGGATAGAAGCATGGGTAATGCAGAAAATTACTGCAGCTAGTTTTATTGAAAAATTGTGTGGATGTTTTGCCACTTGTGGAATACTATCCAAACTTGTGTCTGACATGGCCCTCCATTTAATTCTGAAAAATTTAATACCTTTTGTCGGGCTAATGACATAAGTGTAATGAAAAGCCCTCCGTATCACCCAAAATCTAACAGGCTAGCTGAAAGGGCAGTTCGAATTTTAAAACAAAATTTTAAAAGAAATGTTTTTGGTGATTAAAAAGGTAACAAGAGCCGAGACATGCAACACAGGTTGCATATTTGTTTGCGTGCTTACAGAAACACCTCATGTACTGTAACAAAGCAAAGTCCTGCGAAATAATATTAAAGCACAAACCACAAACTCAACTTAAGATGTTAAAACCACAACAAAAGCCGTATAAATGAGGGGTCAAGGGGAATCTAATGGGAAGTTGAGTTATAAAATAGTACCAACATATAGTGTAGCAGAAAAGGTATTGGTACAGTCAGTGAAGAGTAAATTGAGGAAATGGTTTCCAGGGAGAGTGGTAAAAATGCTAAGACCCATGGCATGTATAGGTGTTTTGCGGGTATAAAGAACAGATACAATGAGTGGTACATGTGGATAAGTTGAGGAAATTACAGCTACCTGAGTATATTCACCTTAGGTTGTTGAGAGCAGGAGGAGGAGTTAGTCAGCCAGCTGCTAAGGCCACAATAAGGGTACTGGTGTACAGCACTCCCTACCAGATAGCAGAGTAGTGGGAATTGATAGAAGGCCATTGAGAAGTGAGAAGAGAAGCAAAAGCCAACCTGTTTCACCTTTGAGGATTTTCCCCAGAGAAGCAACAAGAGAAAATAGTAAGACATTCATGCAGAATTACTAAAGCCCCCAATAGACTTTATTTGTAAGCTAAGGAATAAACTGTATATAATTAATTAGTTAAGGGAAGATTAAGTGTTGTGTATGAATGTAAGGTTACAGTAATGTATACATGTTAAGGTTATGTAGGATGGTAAACATTAACGCTGGTGCAGGGGCTGTGAAGGAGAGTTTGCTGGGAAAGGTTACCCGACTAGGCGCCAGACAGTTGGCAGGCGGTGTCGAGGTGAAGTTGTTGATACTCTCAGGGTCGTGCGTCTGACTGCCCAGACGTACGCCGTTCCCTCGGTGGTTGCATTGTTTAGATTGCCCCCAATGGTGCTAATGAATGCAGGCAGACCTCTTCGTGCCTAGTACTTACGTCTGGATGAAGTGGGCCTATTTAGTCTGACCCACATACATGCCTTAAACAGTAATGAACACTGAACAAAGTAAACTGTACATACTTAAATGGTTTTTAGGACGTGTTTGGTAGTGGGTTCTTGGGGACCCTTACCCCAAAATGCCTCGTAGACTGTGCTCGAAATGAAATGCATGTAGTTGGCAAACTAACGTATATTTATCCTCGCACGATTACATTAACTCACCACAAGGTGAAACTGAAGCGAACTCCTGCGGCGCGCCTGCCAGATGGGCTAAACTGTTGAAATACGCATGTGTAGTAAAGAAATTACGTAAGCATTAAACTTCCCCTGGTGATGCTAATCCAGAGGAAGAAGAGGTGGCGTCTCCGGATGCAAAAGAAAGAAAGATTCTGGTAAGCTAAACGAGTCTATTGCAATTTACATGATTGCCGCAAAAACATGAATGCACCCGGAGCGCGACAAGATGTGTGCCAACCCCTGTGACTGCTGGATGCTGACTAAATCTGGCAGGATTACGCAGCCACGGCTTGGACGCAAGCTGCGCATCGGAACTGCTTGCATGTTAAATGAAAACCAAATTACCTGCATAAAACAAACACTTAACCCTTGCAACAAATATCTTAAAAATACAATGATGTAATTGAAATGATAGTGATATCATGAGGTGAACACACGGAACTCGCAAAACAAATAAACAAGAACTGAATAACTATTGCGGGTGCATCTCTCACGTTTTCTACGCATCCCTGCGTTTATTTGAATTATAATAATTTTTACTTTGCATTTTCACCCCGCAACTCTGGTTTGAAAAACTCTTTCGCACCTCCCT